>APFE031658148.1:0-22724 GCA_000404065.3 Pinus taeda | reverse complement strand
TTTTGAGTGTTTAAAGGAATTGGCAACTAGTGCGAGATTGTACCAGATGGTTGCACATGCCCTACATGATTTAAAAAGAGATTTGAACTTCAAACCACAAGCTTGGATTTATTAATTAGCGGGTATCATTGATTATATTGCTACATATGTGAACAATGAAGACTATCGTTGCACATCGTTGGAATTTGGATGTCGTCTAGTTCTTGTGAATACTATCCTTGCAAATTTTGGCATCTCACGGCAATCAAGACGGGAAAAAATAAAGTCAATGAGTGGGTATCATTTGTTTCCTAATGCTCTGCATGTGAACACTCAAGATGAGCATTGAACATTGTTGCATTTTGTGCGTTTTGGCATATGTCAACAAGAGAGAAAAAAAATTTATCTATAAAAAATTGAACATTAAAACTACTAAGTTTTTGCATATCATGAAGTATTTTGGCAGTGCCTTTTATTGGGTTATTAATAAAATTTTATTGGCAGTGCCTTTTATTGGGTTATTAATAAAATTTTATTGGCAGTGCCTTTTACTAACTAGTTATGAAAATTTTAAATTTTTAATAAAGCGTTGTAAAGCACAAAGTCTTTGTAGTTATTCAATGGCGATGTTGTATTTTAGCAATTGCAATATTAAATTTCCACTAGCATCCTTATTTGATCGTAAATTTTAGGATATTCCTAGAATCTATGAAATGGGTTGGATTCCAAGATATTTCTAGAATTTATTGAGCTCACTACTCTTTGTTGGATTCCAAATATTTCATGAATCTGATTTAATTTCTATGAAATGGATGTCACTGTTATGGGTTGGATTCCAAGTTATTTATGGAATTTATTGAGGTTGCTACTCTTTGTCGGATTCCAAATATTCCATGAATCTACGATAATTTCTGAAAATTTCCACTTGGTCGATCATCTTAAGGCTTCGGAAAAGAAACTCAAGTCAAAGTGTTTTATTGTTTCTCCAAAACTGCAACGCTCAATTTCCACTTTGTATCTTGATTCCACATGCAGTCAAAGAGTGTAGATTGTAGTGCTGCGAATTGAATGCTTCAACACCTGTCAAGACCGACGTTTAAAACTTCATGAACCTAAATTTAGTATCTCCCATGACAAACACTAACTACAATATCCCTTTGTTGTCTTTTACACCTAGAAAAATTTAAAACTTAACTTCTTTGAGAGTCATTCAACTTGCAACACAAACACTTTAATTATAAAGAGCAATATAACAATACACTTCACAAAAACATGAACATGTATAATAACGGGTGACTCCCAACAACAAATATCCCCTTCTTTTATTAACTTCAACCTTCAAGAGTTTTTATAATAATTTAGGAAGACATACCTTAGACTAAGCCCCTGCCAGCTTGCTATCACAAGGAAGCTCGACTTCAAAAAATGCAACTAGGCTATGAGCATCTCTAAGGCTTGCACCTTGAACAAAATCCAGCCAAGGTTTTTGTAGGCCCAAGGTCTCGCACAACCTTCCAAATACTTGCCCAAGAATTGTGAGCAACACACATAGAGTTCACACCCACAAATCCTAACCAACAGAAACCAGAAAATTTGTGCACATCTTAGCTTGTTGGGAAAGCTTCAACTTATGTTTTGTACCTTTTCTTCATTTTCTCCCTCTTGTAGTTCTAGCATCTCTTGTTCGCTTGAGCTTTCCATAGTTGAATTTCTTAATGCCTCTCCACCATATTTGTCTCTTATATTTATATGTGTCTTTCCCATGCCAAGGGGCATGACTCTTCCTCTAGCTGATCCACAAACTCGTGTAGTTGACCTTCACTTCATTTCTTAGTGTGCCCTCTAAGTCAGTTGCGTGTTGACTTCATTTGAATGCCTTGTCAGTTCACTTCACATGGGTGACATGCCCATCGCATGGAAAGTCACCTAGTGCCCCACCTTCATGCAAGCACACCTTGGGCATGGACCATCACCCGCAATGCCTTTTCATTCCTTCCATCACACATTATTCCCTCCACTAAGTTACTTAGCATTGACATCATTCAATTCATCTCTTGTCTTTGCTTTGTTCCACTACAAGTTCTTTTCACTACACAATGCCCTCACAATCTACTTCATGTCGAGTGCACCTGCCTTCATGCAGGTGAACTCACACAAGCTCACCATCTTTCAAATGTCATTCAGTGGGGTGAGCTCACCTTCATTTGGTCGTTTTGTCTCACCACTTCATTTAAAATTTGGTTATTCTTCCTTGCAAGTATGTTGTCGCACATCACCCCTTGTGCATGATTCACCCATGTCATCACTAGGTCGCCCCATGCCAACTCGAGCAGACCTCTTAGCTAAGTTATGTCATGGGCCTAACACAATGTAACATAATTTATATTTATTAGACTTAAGATGGCTTATTGTCTAAAAGATAGATAAATAAAAATTAAAAGAAACACATATGTATTATAAAATTTATATAAAATAAATAAATTAATTAATATTTTTTAACAATGAATATTTAAAATAGACAATAAATAAAAGAAGGCATATTTATTATAAAATATGAATTATTTTGAAACGGACTAAGTGCTTAAAACAATATCGAATTGTTATATATTATATATATATATATATATATTGACACCTCGCTGTGTTTAGGAATGTGCAATTAGGTCGGGCTCGTACCCAGACGAAATGGGATTGATTTTGACCACTATCAAATATCTTTATAACATATATATATCATTTGCTCCTCTCAAGGCTAATTGAAAACTCATTCCAGAAAGTTCAATCTCCTAGGTGAAACAACATTAATATTGTACTACATGAATTATCATTTGTACACCACTCAAAAGACATACATACCATGGGTTATTAACTTATGATTATCATTTGTACAAGGCCTAATGAAAGTTGTATGCGATGAAGGAATGTATTACTGAATACTACAATAAATTAAGATCTACATCATTAAGAGCTACATAAAGCCTCATGGATCTATCACATATATCTATGTGAATTAAAAAAATAAGAAATTTGAAAAGGAAAAATAAGAATGATGTTGTTTTTGGGGATACAGTTAATTCACTTGCATCATAATTTAGCAACTTCCACTCATTAGTCACTTATCAGTGGTATTTGAATTTGATTCTAGAGGAGACATACAGTAATAAGGTTTGGAATATTGGGTTGTTTGTTGTCACATACGTTCCAAAGGTCTTTGATTTCAAGGAAATTTTTTGTTGTTATACTAGTCAATTTAATCATAATACCAAAACTATTAAGCTTGCTCTACAGAAGAAGAACCTTTTTATGTTAACTCCTAATGTTTTTAGATAGATCTTGAGGTTGCTGGATCCAAACAAATAACTCAAATTGTTGAAACCCTACATGTTCCTCAATTCTGAAAGTGGAAGAATGAATATTATCTCGGACTTCATTCTTCAATATGCACCTATTCCAACCAACCTCTCCTACATCGATATTTCATTATTAGTAGAGCCTTATAAATACTTTTCATTGTTTTTCAGCTATGTCATGTGATGAGAATCGACTTCCCATGTACCAAGGTCATATATGTACATATTTTACTTTTCCTCTAAAAAGGATGTTATTTTAGACCAAACAGAGGTCATTTTCAATGAAATTTCCTTCTAATTGGTCAATTTCCATAAGACCTATAGATTTTTCATGATGACCTACCTAGTGATGGCCATTATTTTCTATAATCTATTCAAAGGCACAAACCTTATGAGCAATATGAACCCATAAATATAACTGGTAAACTTATGGTACCTTGTTCTATGGAGACACAAGACTCTATTTTTTCTTCCTTATCTGAGATCAAATTTGTCAGAGAATTTAGACACATGTTGATATAAAGTGAGCCCCAAAGGATATCTTTAAATGATTAATAGCTTCTCAAAGGAAAATAAGTGCATGTTAGAAGAGGAAACTCATGCATATATTAGGCTTAATGGATATGAGGATAGACGACTCTTGCTACATGTTCTTGTTTTAGACAGGTATTTCGTTGCATGTGTTTGTAAACAATATCATTCCTGGTCAATTTTGTATGATAATAAAAGAAAAAATAATTTATTACACTACCATTACAAATTTCTGTATAGATTAGCTAGCTTTGATACCATGTAGAAATTTCACCGTAGATTAAAACTGATTATGCAATGTACTAAAGCAAAATACTTAATCTACTTCTAGAATCAAACTTGTGGAAGCTTAATCAATTTTGAGCAAGATCAAATAGAAAAACTATAATAGAGAAGAAGATTCAATCACACTTGAAACATAGAAGAATACGCTGGGGAAAGCCTCAGCTAAAAACCCCGCTATCTGTATTATCATATAAGTGGAAAGATCTCAGGATTACACAAAGCCTTAGCTCACAAGCTATCCAACTCTCAGTAAAATCCCTCACTACTACTCATAGATAGAATAGACAACACATATGCCTTCCTTCAGTCCTCAAAGCCTCGTATTTCCTTGCACAGTTTCTCCTGGGTCCTCCAGCTGCAACTTGTGTGATTCTCACCTCACACACAACACTGACCTCTGAAATGACTGTGCAATCCTGAAGGAGTTAATTCCTTCTGCATGGATGAGTTTCCTTTATAGGAAAATTACTCCAACTGATAGTACATTGTCCCTTCCTTTAATCTCAATTGAGTCTTTCTATGAACTAACATGCATGAGTTATTTATGAGAGAATATTCAGTTATCTGGAAAACATTAGTTGCATACATGCATTCATTAACTGATTGAACTCACAATTAGTTCCTCCAACGGTTTGCAACTAATTTAACTAGACTTAACTAAGTTAACTGAGCTAAATAATTATAACTCAAATACAACTTATCCTTATCTCCTTAATTAAGGGATAAATTCCTCAATCAAAGGGATAACTATTGCATGTCTTCACAAAGACTTCATGTTTGATTTTCTCCAACTAATTAACTCAAGATGAATTAATTAACTATTTTTCAAACAACTACTGAGACCAAATTCAAATTTTAATTCAGGGACTAATTAAAATTGGAATCTATCCCAAAATGCTATTTATAGCAATGCTATTTTTAGAATTTCAATTTTTTGTTATTTCCAACAGAGTTGGAATATATCCTGAAATGCTATTTATAGCAATGATATTTTTAGCATTTCTATTTTTAGCATTTCTTGTTGCTATTTTCAACACTCCCTCTCAACAAGAAAGACATTCAACTCGAACCCAATCCTAAACCTTTGGAATGTTTTGCATGCAACACTTCTCTCAAGTGTTGTTGCTCCAACAACTCTAGGAACACAAAAATATCCAACCTGAATCAGAATGATGCCTCTGTCATCAAAGTCTTTTACTACTATTGCCTCTATCGACTAAAAACTATGCACCTCTGTGCTCTTCAGCATCTGACTGCTCTAGCCTCTATCACTTTGATCTCTGACTACATCAATCACATTGATTCCTCCTACTGCATCTGTGCTGGTGCTGATCCTATCTCCGGGCACTGCATCTGCACTGCACCTCCTCTCATCATGTTACATCGTGTTGCCCACTACTGCACTACAACTCAGTTACTGAGAAGTAAGTAACTGATCTCCCAACTGACCTCCCTGTTGGGATAGAAACACCTTTTGATGCTGAAGCTCCCTCTGTTGCTCCATTTGCATCTGTCTCTACCCACTAAGCTAGTCCTGCTACTCCTCGTCAGGGATCCTGTAGAAAGGTCTAATCAAAGAAGTTGGGTACCTCAAGGATCCTACCCCTATTCTAGCCTTCTTGGGACTATCACTCCACATCGCCCCACCTCCCACCTGGAGGTATGGATGCATGTGATCCCTCTACCCACTTGGCTTGAAATTTCCCCCTACTAGAGGTCTCTGCATGAGTGGAAGCCTCCACTCGGTCTACTCTCGGCTTCTCCAGTTGTGGCTACTCCATAACCTCTTGAAGTTGCTTCACCAATTGTGGCTCCTCCACAATTTTCTGAGACTTCTTCTGGTGCTGCATGTTGAGAGGTAATGTACTCTCCCTCTCAACCACCAAGTTTCCAACATTTGCCTTGCTCCTCAAGGCTTTGCATGCATATTGAACTGATCTGCTTCACTTGTCTTATGGTGATGTGTCTAAGGAAAACCTTTCCCTTACTGAAGACAACATCATAGCCTTTTTCCTCCAACATTGTGATTGATAACAAGTTCTTCTTCAGTCCTGGCACATACTTCACATCTGTCAAGGTGATGCGAGCTCCATGCTCCTTCTGACAAGTAACCGTGCCCACTCCTGAAACACTATACTTTTCATCATTACCCATCTCTATGTGCATCTGGAGGTCTTTCTCCTCCAACGTACTGAACAAATTTTTATCACCGGTCATGTGGAATGAGGCTCCACTTTCAAGAAACCAACCACAACCCATCATCGATGAAGCCATGCATGCGATGAAGGTAAAATCCAATTCGAACTGAGAGGCCAATATCTCACCTTCAAATCCTTCCGAGGATCCCTTCTTGGATTTCTTCAATGGACAATTAGTTGCATAATGGCGCACCTCATGACAATTAAAGCATCTCACTTTAGATTTGCCAATCTTCTTCCCTCCATGAGAAGAACTCGATTTGGGATGAGAATCCTTCTGCTTCCATTTCCTTGCCTTACTCGCTAAGGAAAAATTTTCTTCATCCTCCTTGGATGAAGAACCATCTCTGGTGCTCCTCTTGATCTCCTCTTGCATTAGATTTGACCACAGTCGTTCCCAATCTAGCAGTTTCTATTTTCCATTCGTTGAGTCATGGTAGCTATGCCAGCTCTTAGGAATACCGAGGAGAGCAAGACTCACAATATCATCATTAGATGTCATGGTAGCTATGCCAGCTCTTAGGAAGACCGAGGAGAGCAAGACTCACAATATCATAATTAGATGTCATGATTCCTACACTTCCAAGCTTATCTTTGCAAGTGGTGAGCTTGTTCAGATATGTAGAGATTGTGTCACCCTTTTCACACTTTATTTTCCATAGCTTGTTCTTCAGCGCCAGCTTCCTCTGGTTTCTGCTGTTCTGATATAGATCCTTCAATGTAGTCCACATTGAAAACGAAGTCTCCTTCCCATGCAGACTCGAGAAAATATGGTCTCGAACTCCCTCCAGAAGAATCCTCCTCGCTCTCACCACACATTTCTTCCATTCCGCTAATTCTTGGGCATTAGCTGCTACTAATTTGGGGATTTCTTGACCAATTAATTCCTTCAAACCATTGTCCTCTAATACTACTTCCATGCGATCCTTCCATGCTATGTAATTCGAGCTGCCATCCAGGGCATACTCGAGTCTCAAGCCATTGAACGCCATTGGTGAACTTTGAGATGTCATAAGAAACTGATTTTGTACCTACAATCAAGAACTTCAAAATTCAAACTTCTCCCTTCTTTCCATACTATTCTCTACTTTGATCACCTTTGCTCTGATACCATGTAGAAATTTCTCTATAGATAAGCTAGCTCTGATACCATATAGAAATTTCACCATAGATTAAAACTAATTATGCAATGTCCTAAAGCAATATACTTAATCTACATCTACAATCAAACTTGCAGAAGCTTAATCAATTTTGAGAAAGATCAAATAGAACACATATAACAGAGAAGAAGATTCAATCACACATGAAACACAGAAGAATATTATGGGGAAAGCCTCAGCTAAAAAACCCGCTATATGTATTATCATACAAGTGGAAATATCTCAGGATTACACAAAACTTTAGCTCACAAGCTATCCAGCTCTCAGTACAATCCCTCACTGTTGCCCATAGAAAGAATAGACAACACATATGCATTCCTTTAGTCCTCCAAGCCTCCTATTTCCTTGCACAGTTTCTCTTGGGTCCTCCATCTGCAACCTGTGTGATTCTCACCTCACGCACAACACTGACCTCTGAAATAACTGTACAATCCTGAAGGAGTTAATTCCTTCTACGTGGATGAGTTTCCTTTATAGGAAAATTCCTCCAAATAATAGGACATCGTCCCTTCCTTTAATCTCAACTGGGTCTTTCTCTGAACTGACATGCATGATTTATTTATGAGAGAATATTCAGTTATTCAGAGAACACTAGTTGCATGCATGCATGCATTAATTGACTGAACTCACAATTAGTTCCTCCAACTGTTTAGAACTAATTTAACTGGACTTAACTCAGTTAACTGAGCTAACAAATTACAACTCAAATACAACTCATCCTTATCTCCTTAATTAAGGGATAACTTCCTCAATCAAAGGAATAACTATTGCATGTCTTCACAAAGACTTCATGTTTGATTTTCTCCAACTACTGAACTCAAGATGAATTAATTAATTATTTTTCAAACAACTGCTAAGACCAAATTCGATTTTAATTCTCAATTTTAATTCAGGGACTAATTAAAATTGGAATCTACCCCGAAATGCTATTTATAGCAATGCTATTTTTAGCATTTCTATTTTTAGCCTTTCTTATTTCTATTTTTAACAAATTCATTATCGTGGACATTACAATGAATAATTTTGCACATCTCGCAATCTTTTTAAAAATATTAAAGCCTCTTGATTTGATTGATTTGAACCTACCCAAGGATTCAATACCAAAGGAATATTCTCAAATAATTTGGTGATTGTATGATACGACAATTTATTTACAAGGAATATTGAAGAACGTAGATAAATTGAAGGAGAAACACTAAATAAAAGTGGGATAGAAACATCCAATAATGATATGGCAATTGAAGTGAGCACTAATTATAAGGAAAATACCAAAGAAGGAGGAAAAATCCTACTAATTGAAAACCCTCGTCATCCCCACAAACTATCAGATTTCCTCCTCCACCCACAAAAGTCATGAAAAAATTATAATCTGAGATATTAATAAAAGGCGATGTTGTGGAGATGATTGGGAACAACCACCCCCTTGTGTTAGAATAGAAATGTCCCATAATGTTTTTTCAATTCATAGTTATACTGAGAAGGGAGGAGAGGTGAATCAATATAATACAATTTTTACTTATTTAAAACTTTCAAGTACCATAAAGCATTAATATCCCAGGAAAAACATGAAGTAAAAGGTATACATGGAAACCCTTCAGGGAGAAAACAACAAAAAATATTCCAATTGATGTTCTTTTTAGGAACCAACCTACTATTACAATATTTGTAGGCACCAACCTACATGAGACACCAATCTCTTCTACTTCTTTCTAGGGACCAACCTATAGGAGACACCAATTGCTTATGTTGCTTTGTAAGAACCAACCTACAAGAGACTTCAATACCCTCGAAGCTTTAATTTGTAATGTTTTCTTCTCTAGTACACTCTTCTCTTTTGAATTTTTTCAATCACCTTTTCCCTCTTGTTAATTAATAAATACTTTGAACAGAAACTTCCTTCAAATACCAACTTCTCTAATAGCATGACTTTGTTACTTGTCCTTTTGAAATTTTATTCCTTGTTAATTAACTTTGTTCGTGTTATTTCTCCTTTTAAAACTTGTAAGTGTGTTTCTCCACACTGTTAGTGTAAATTAAAAAGACCTAGTGCGCCTCTCAATATAGGAAGACTGCGTTGGCCCAAGGGTGAAATCTAGCTCTTAAAAACTTCAAAAGTTTTCAAACTATGCATAAAATGAAAACATAAACTATGAAAATGTAGAGGAAGGAAAGTTGTCTTACCTAGAACAGACAACAATGAAAATTGTGCATGGAATTGGACACAATCGCCTGCTGAAGAATTAAGGTGAAAACCACTCAGAGCTCTCCAAAATTGTATAATGGTAAATGGTAAAAATAAACTTAATTTTACCTATTTTATGGTCAAAATAAGTCATTATTTTAATATTTTAACATTTTTACCTAATTTTGTTGTTTATCATATATTTTTTATTCTTTTGTTGTTTTATGAGCAGGTTAAATGGAATTTGGAAGACGTTATGCAGGTTATAACTTGAAATTTTTAATGTTCATTTTGGTGAATGGGCATACTTTTATCACTTTTTCGGGCAGCCTCGTAAAACTTATGAACAAGGGACCCATTAGAGTCCTCTTTAAGCCTTTTTAGACTCCCAAAAAATAAAAATATTTTCGAGCACTTGTCTCTTTCAAACTCGTTAAAGTAAATGAAAGGGTGTCTACCCAATATAAGTTTAACTATTTTCCAGACTGGATGGGCTATTTATGAAAATGAATACTTTTGTCAAACATGGCTAAAAGGTTCTCCTGGGTATTTCTTTATGCCTTTTTTGTTGCAAGGGACTAAATTTACCAAAAGGAACCTCTCAAAGTTGTTTAAATATGAAAATAAGCTAATTTACACCTTTGTTGGACTCGTAAAAACATAAAAATTGTAGGACTAATCAAGCATGATGAGATCAAACCACTCCTTCTCAGGATTCATTAAAAATAGTCAGAAGTATTCATCTAAATGATGAACTTATAGATCAACCATATGTTATCCTCCTCAAGGTTGTCAAAAATAAAGAGGTACATGCCAAAAATGGTGGGGAAATTGGGGAAATAATAGATGAACCTATTTATGGAAGTGATTCACTCTTGAAAATGATGCTCTTTCACCTCTGTGACTCCTTTGGGTTGGGGAATATTCTTGCCTCTATGTTTGTCACACCTTATTGAAAGCCTTCATGATGGGTCTTTGAGTCAATGTTGCCAATTCCATATAAGTGTCGTTGATATGTTCAAGAGAATTCCACCCTCATTTGACATATCCTATAATACCTTAAGCCTTATTTCATGTTTACTTCCCCTGAACCAACTCTAAATCATCAAATTCTATCTCAAATATTGATACTCATTTCATGTAATTGATTGGTCACTTCTTATTGACATGAGCACATTATCTAGGAAGTTGACTTAGAAACTACCCTCAGTGCCTTGGAAATTGCATACATCAATGACAATTTTCCTTTCTTTAGGCATCAGGTTCTCATCACTATCCTCTTACCAGAAGATTCTGTGAGGTGTTCAACTTTAGCTCATATGTTCACATCTCATAGATTGTGCTTAGTAACTTGAAGGCCATTATCATTATCTATGGTTCCTCTAATGCATGTTAACATTTCTCATCATTAATCAGTAATCAAACAGTGTCTACCATGTTTGACTCTAGCACATTTATTTACATGGTTAGATTCATACTATCTAGTGACGAGATAGAGGACCTTCGATCTAGTTTCATCCATCTGGGTTTCGATTTTAGGATTCATACAAGATATAAAAAGTATGATGGCTATGGTCATACCAAAGTCATCCAAGCATGGGTCCACAACATGCCATCAGTGGATGTGACTTTGATCATTCTACATGTAAAATGGCTTATACATTGAGTATGGGTATTCCTACCTCATCAATGATATCATGATGATAATGTATTGTAATAGTAAATTTATGATCTCAACCAGTCGATTCTTAATCCAGACATTTTCACATCGTAAAGCACTTTAGCCCTCAGTGACAACCTTTGAATTTATACTTTAGGGGGAAATGGGGATTTTTACAATAATGACTTATTTTGACCATAAATAATTAGGATTCTGGGTTTGATCCGTAGTGGAGTTTCCAAGTTATTTTATGGATAAATTCAATTTTCGGACCAAAGAAATATCCCTAGATCTAGTGGTTTAATATAGAAACAACCAAGATAAAATTGCAATGCTTTCCTTATATATGTTTGAAATATGGGAAGAAAACTTACTTGGAATCCAATGCAATCTTCCTCCTTCTCCTGGCTTGTTACCTCCAACTCTATCCCCAATTTCTACAAGTGGAACCTGCAAATCATTCAAAATAAGAAAGAGAATCAAAACATACAAATAGAATATACAAATAACTGTAAAAATGAAGTCAAGGATTCATGTTCTGCATATGCCTAAATAAGACATAAGTATAGGAGAAACAATGCACTTTTGTATTAATAAAAGTAGGAAAAGGTTACAATCCTTATAGGCCTTGACCTTATGAATCTCTCCCGGTAACCTTGTCCTTCCTTTGGCACAGTAGTAAGACTTCAATCACATCTCAATCCCATGGATTCCTTATGGACCTCTAGACACAAATGTGCAAAATAAGGGCATAATTCAGAGTTTCCAAAATCCAACGCAGACTCTATGGGAGGCAATGAATTTATAGGGTAAATGAAGTGGTTTTGGATGTACCATTCTAGGGCTTAGATCCACATTAGAGAGAGGTAATTTATAGGAGATAAGAGATAAGACCTCAATATTAGGAGTTTCAACTTTGATCCAATAGTAAATGGTTAAAACCACTTCCAAAGCTTCTACAAAGAGAGACTTCGAAATTAATTTTTCTTTTTTACTCATTTCCCACTATCATTACACTTTTTGGGAAAGAAACCTATGTTTTCCAGCACAATTTCCATGTGCGCAAGTTGTGTCTCCATAGTTTGTCTTGAAGGTATGTTTGATAATCCACAAAATTAGGGATTTTAGCCAATGTAATCCAGGATTGTTCTAACTTCTGGAAAGGGAGTTGTTTTAGATTTGCAGTGGATAATTGGAAAGGGTCAATGGATGATGATAGATCTAAGTTCAAAGTCATTAGATTGGATGCAAAAAAATGACCTGTAATAGTTATCATTGTGGCATTGTTGGCAGCTTTAATATATTGATGGCCTCAACTAAGCTCAAGTTCTTCTAGCTACCACTATCAACAATTAAATGGAGTAAAGTCCACTTCACCCACATCCGTGAATGGAAGAGCCAGTTCCCTTCCTAAAACTCTTTCAACTCTTTTAGTTGGAACTTTGTAGTTATGATGGTAGCATTAGGTTCTATGTGAATCATTCACTTTCCTTTATCCTACTTCGAATAAAAGTATAAGATAGAGTCCAATTATTTTCCCTCAATCTCGGTAAGAAATTATTTCTTCAAGTGAAATTCATCATCATCATGGTGAGATATTTTAAGGAACTCACACAACTCTCTAGTGTATTACTTCAACTATATTTGTTTTCCTACGTTTGAATCAGATCTCTTAAGGTTGGCTCTCCTTGCTTTGTCTTTTATTTTTAGACTTAGAGCCACCTTTGTCTTTATTTTGTTGTGATCAATTTATAGACTTGAACTCCTACTTCTTCCTCTACTTGAATGTTTTATCAATTTTGACCTTATATATCAATTGGATATATTTCTAGTCCTACCCTCTTGCCCTACCCTCTTGCCTATTCCTATGCCTTACCTTTATATCAATTGAAGAAAGTAGTCTATTTCATTTGGTATCTAGGAGGATTCCCATAACCCATCCAAATTAATGGTCTCAAATGATGGTAAGAATGTCTCCATTTTGAAGAGCTTGTCAAGATCTTTCCAATGCAGTTTGAAAATGCTCATAGGGACATTGTATGTAAAAATTATGGCTTTCAGATGTTGAAGAAAAAACAGGGGTGGTACTTGTTGGCTTAAGGGGGCTTGACCCAAGTTCAGAGCTGTTCGTGCCAACCAGCAAAACCCTCAACTCCTGGCCCTTTCGGCACCAACCTACTTAGCGCAGGTTGCAGTGTCACCTGAAGAAGTATTGGGGGATGGTAGAACTAGGTTTTTTCATCCAAGGACATGTGATAAGCGGTTTTGCAGCTCAAATTTTCCTTTGTATAGATTGGTATCTTCCTAGGGCTCTCTGCGGTAACTAGGGAAAAATGGCTTCTAGACCTTTGCAAAGGTCTACAATTAGTCTCTGTGGACCTTAAATAGGCATATTATCTATTTTTCGTGCATGAATAAAGAACCCTATATGTGCCTTCGTGCAGATCTATCCAATTCATCAGAAAACATAACAAAAATAGTCTTTAACTTTGTGAACATAGATAAATACTTAAAATAGGCACACAAAATATAGATTTAGTAGTTTCATGCAAAATTTATTCATTATTCCATAGAAAACACATTATAAGCGACAAATCATAACATAAATAGAATCAATAAAAATGCTCTAATTACATAGTAAGTATTCAAAAATAGCCTTTATTGATCTTTATTACATAATAATTCTTCAAAATCAGTCAGAGTACACACTCTTTCACCCTGTGCACTCAACTTCAGGGGTCCTTACACTTAGCTATGGAATTTACTAAGGCCTCCTACGCACTAAGTTGTAGGAGCCTTCCCCTTCTTGCCTAAGTATAGGAAGAAAAGCCATCCCGCCTTAGAACTTGCCCAAAACAACAAAAACCATTCAAAGTACATAATTCTTCATCCAAAGTTATCTCTAAGACTCGCTGTGAGTCAAATATTTATAGCTTCATTTAATACAATACCATGGTCCATGGACCATGGGAGAATCTTAAAATGGACCCAAAACAAGGGGATAAGACCCCTTTGATTCCTATCTAGTTGTGTGCTCCACATCCACATATTGCGGAGACATTACATTCTTTTACAAAAGCTTTTACAAAATTTGGGTTATATTAACCGCAACACTGACCCTAGGGACCCTAATCCAATAGGCCCCAAACACAAAGATTGTGACTCTCCCTTGGGTCTCTCCACTGGAACCTTGATCTTGCTGTGTAGAACACCAAGATCAACCTATAAAACTGCAACTTTAGTAGTGCTCTGCACTGCAACCTGCTGCACTTCTTCTACCAATTTTCTGTTGTCGGGCCCTCCATAGCTAGGTGCATGGTCCTCTCAGTCTGCTATAATTACTTCGCCTGTGCTTGTAGCTGCTTGCCTTCCTGCAACTTCGCGAGCCATTGCGCTGGTGCCAAAGGGCGCACAGTCTCTCGGACCTCATCATACTTCTATTATGTTTCTCTGACATCGGTCTACAACTTTTGGAAATTTGAGTCCTCCTGTATGTTTGTCCATAATTCCATTGCCACGTCGAACATCATGGCACAATCTATGACTACGACATCCAATTTGGTCATATTTTCCTTAATTTCTTCTCCGCATTGCTCTCGAACCTCTAGCGGAGTCCTTGGCTGCAACTTCAACTGTAACTGTGATATCTTCATTTGGAAATCAAAAGTAACCCTGCCAACTTCATCCTTTGATGCCCATACTACAGCGGCCAATTTCCTTACTTTTTTTGAAGCTTCAACATCCTCCAAGATGTCAATTCTGTCACTGTCTTATAGGCCTATTCATTCATTGTCTCTAGGCTTTGATTTCGTGCCTACATTTCCTCCTTTGCCTTTAGCACCCGAGTTTTCTCCACGAACATCTGTTCATTGTTGACCTTAAACTCACTTATGACTGTGAGGGCACATTGCTCTTGAATATTCAGTTCATTTGAGACCCCCTGATGTAGCACATGGAGGGTCTGGAGCATTAGTGTGGCCAAATTCAGCCTCATGTCGTTCATTATGATGATCACAGTGCAATCCTCATCTATCTTTATACGAATAGACTCCTCTGGAAATGGTATGACACTGAGGTCAAAGTTCATTCCACCTTTGTGACTGATCTACTTCCTTGTGTTAGGGTCACTTGCATCCCACTCACTTCCCTGATGCCTGCCTGAATCCGGTTAGCCTAGATCTGCAACTTGCACAGATCCTTTTGGACATTCCCCTGCGTCTGCACATACTGTTTCTCAAATTTTTGCAACACCTCAGTTGTCATGTCTCTTATCTTGTCAGTGATCTCATCGTGATGGCCTTCTGTCAGGACCATTGGGTTGATGTGTGTCTGCTCATCAGACTTATGCTTCTTTTGTTGTCCAACAATCTGCTCCTTTCCACATCTATTCAAGGTGAAAGGTATGTGTTGCTCCTCACCACCACACCCTTCGTGTTTGGACAACTCTTGCTCATCAATGTGCTATGAATTTGATCTTTCGTCTTCTTTTGTATCCTATCTTTCTTTCTCAACCTGCTCTTTGGCAACATGCTCTTTCTTTGTCTACTCTTCCTCTGTAGTTGCCTTAGCAGTGGTTTCCTTTTCCTTTTGCTGAGTTAGAGCACGCACGACCTTCTGAGTTGCATTGTTATGTGTCTACACAACAGAACTTTCCACACATTTGCTAGTGCCTACTCTGCTGCCTAATACCCCATGATCTCTTGCACATCCATTTCAGATAAAAAATAGGGAAACTTGTGCCATGTGTGCTTTGGGTCCTTCCACTCTTTGATTGACACATTGTGGAAATTGGCCTTGAACTCTGTGTAGGCTGTCAATTGTGCGAAAAAGGTTGGGGACAGCCTTGTCCTCAGACTGATCACCATATGAAGGTTCATCTCCATGAGAATCCAGAAATTTTTTTACTCCTTGATCCTTGCCAGATCCTTTGTTGACTGCAACGAGGTGACCATGCTGACTCTGGTAAATCTTCCTTGTGCCGAGGGAACTGATTTTCCTATGGAAATCTCCAAGCTACTAAAACAATAGATAATAAAATCCGTGCATAATGGAATGACTTTCTCTCCTCCTGAGCTTCCTAGAAGTTCACAAGGAACTCCTTGCATAGATATTTTTCCCAGTTGCATTGCACTCCCTTTACACACTGGGCTGCTAGAGACACTACTGGCTTCGGAACCTCATTCACATGACACTTCCTCATGATTTTGCCTGCAAGAATCTGTGCATAGAATTGCACTTCCTGGTCTTGAATAGAGTGGATAGAGTATCCACGTGACTTCTTAACAACCCCATACTCAATATTCATCTTATCTGCTAATTCATTTTCCCTAGTATTCCCTACAAAATCCTTGGTAGGGTCCACACCTTTGTAAGGAAGCCTCGTGATTCGGTGAATTAACATATCAGTAATCAGAATGGGTTGCCTAAACCATAGGCACCCATCATGCACCAGCACAAGGAGCTGGCGCACACACACCTATTAATATTTGATCTATGAAAATGTGGTATTCAAAGCATTTTTAACAGCTCAACCTACTCAACACCTTTGACCCACTTCATGGGCTCTAATGGCATAACCATAGTCTCCTCATAGTATATTTTGGTCATATACTTGTTTGTTGCCAAATGTAGGAACCTCTAACGGTCTGCGAGGTCCCAATCCTCCATTTCTAGCACTGTAATGCGTGCTAATGTAGTACCTTCAAATTCCACTTGTTTAGGCAACAGGGGTGTTGAAATTGAAAATTTCCCAGAATTCGGGTCCTTGGTAACTTTGGTTTTTCCCTACCGCGAAGCGATATACTCAGGAAGCCATGAGATAGGCTCGACCTCTTCTGCATCCAATTCCTCCACACCTTGGTATTCCTCCTCCTCTAAATCAACCACTTTCTCCGGTTGCTTGTCTTTTTTATCCTTATGGCGCACCTCTCGATTCTTCCTCGATGACATTCTCACTTGCATCAGCTTCTTCTGCATCTCCTTTGTAGCTGATTACTTCTCTTTTGCGGCTTATTACTTCTCTTTTGCAGCGGATTGTTGTGGCCTCGATGACTTCGACGTGGTAGGCATGGAGGTTGAAGCTTCCATACTTGAAATCTCAGGGCTCGACACGTCAGACAAAACAGCTTTGGAACTTCCAACTATGGAGGGGTTTGTAGCAATCATTCATTCAATGAATAGCTCTTGGGCTACGACAATGTAGTTTTCAAAAGAGGGGCCGTTATGAACTCTTGCCAAAACTCATGATTCATAAGCTTCAAACATCAAAGCACCCAATTGACTCTCAGAATGCAAAGTGTTCTTCATTGGACCAACATGCGTAATTTATAAGAAGTTTTGAATTCAAATCTAACTGTTCCCCCCAAATTTTGACGATAAATGCATCTTTGGCCACATATCTCGAAATATCTTCTTCGTAAAGAGTGCCTACTCGCTCCTCTTAACTAATTTTTGGCCATCAAATCATGAATAGTGACCTCAACGGCTACTTTTGAACTCCTATTTATAGCACCATCCTCCATGGCGTAGCTCATCCAACACAGCTTCCTGTGTTGCAGTACTGTATTCCATCGTGCACCCCTCCTTCTACTTTGTTCACTTTGTTGGGCATTGTAGTTTATAGTCATGTAAGCATTGCAACTACCTAGATTAATAAGATCGTCCTACTGCCATATAGTCATTGCATAGGGGCAGGATCCCCTATGTATAGCTTCAACCTACTTCCATTCACTCTCCGAGGGAATAGTTCCTCATTCAACGTCATGAGCTGAACTGAGCCACCATCCATGATTTCCTTTATAACATATGGCCCTAGCCAGTGCATTTGAAACTTTCTTGGAAATTTCATAAACTTGTTGTCATATAACAACACTAAATCATCCACCTTAAACATGCACGACTTAATATTCCTATCGTGCCATGCTTTCTCGCGCTTCTTTTGCACTTGCTAATGAAACCCTACAAGAAAGCGATCTACCTCTAACTCTATCAAATATGCAAGTCATTCCTCCAAGGTCTCGTGATGTGACAACGCAGTCAAGGCTGCAATCCGTAAACTTGGCATAATATACTCCATCGATATTACTACTGCAATCCCATAGACAAACTTGAATGAAGTTTCACTTGTCAACCTCTTGCAGGTCATCCCATAAGCCCATAAAATAGCAGGTACATGCATGTTCGAATCATTCCACTGCGCATTGGAGACCTTTCTCAATTCATTCACCAAAATCTTGTTAAAAGCCTCCACTATTCCATTTCCTTGCTGGTGATAGGGTGTGCTCTTCTGATGATACACCTAGAATTCCTCTGCTTCACGCTGATAGTTTCATTCAGGAAATGGGTACCCTTATCACTCATCAATATCTTAGGACAACCAAACCTAGTAAAGACATATTCAAATAAAAACTTTGCAGTAGTGGCCACTGTAAAATATTTCACCAGCTACACTTCCACCCATCTGGTTAAGTATTTTGTAGCAATGATGATATATCGCTCTCTTGTCTTCTTTCTTGGCGACTTGATAGGACCTATGAAATCAATGACCCATTTATCAAAGACCTGCAATGAAACCTGGGGATGCAATGGCATTTCATCTCTTTACGAAGGTTTCCCTGTCTAATGGCAAGCATTGCATGCCTTTCAATACTCCTTAGAATCCTTATGTAATGTAGGCCACCATAACCCAGCATGAAAAATCTTCTACACGGTCGCTTTTCCATCATAGTGGCCTCTTACCACTCCTCCATGGGATTTAGCTACTATACTAGTGCATTCAAACTTCAAAACATACCTTCGCAGTATCTCATATGTTCCCATCCTATACAGATGACTTGCAATCATAGAAAAATCTGCAGTGTGGACAACTAACTCTTTCTTCTGCTGAGTGGAATAACCTTTGGGAGTGGTTCCTGTTGTTAAAAATAGAATAATATCAGCAAAATGATCATTCGCGATGCGCACCGCAAAGAGTTGCGCATCCAACAATCCTTCCTCCAAATTACTTGGTTCTTCCCCTATTTCAATCCTTTACAGATGGTTTGGTTTGACATTCAAGCTACTCCGCTTCACAATAACTTCAAATTCATACACCTGGAACAATAGTAACCATCGGCATATCTTCCTCCCCAACATAGGATTATTCACCAGGTACTTCAGCGTAGAGCGATATGTATACATTTTAAAGTTTCCTCTCAATAAATAATTTCTAAACTTCTACAACGCGTAGACCATCACCAGCCCTTCACGCTCTATAGTGGAATAATTATTCTCAAACCTGGATAATGTTTTGTTCGCAAAAGCTCTCGGATGATGAATCTCACCCTCACCTCCATGTGTTAATACTTCTCCAAGTGCAATGCAAGTCGCATCTACATGCAGATGGAATTCTTTCTTCTTGTATGGAAATACCAAAATAGGTGTTGTCACCATTTTTTCCTTCAGGACATCCAAACTGCACTGACACTCTTCATCCAAGCAAAACATTGCTTCTTTCTTCAATATTTTTTCCATCAGCGTAGTTATCTAGGCATACACTTCCCGTAATACCCAGTGTGCCCAAATGTCGCGCACAATTATTTCATGTTCCTAGGAGCTTCCAAATTTATAATTATGGGGATCTTCGCAAGTTCCACCATCAATCCCTGCTTACATAAAACATGGCCGAGAAAAATTCCAAAAGTGACACAGAATAGATACTTCTTCAAATTCACCAAAATCTGGTACCTTCGACAGGTATCCAACATAAGGCACATACTTGCAAAATGGCACTTCACTAAGTCAAAAACAATCCAATCGTCAAAGCACACTTCCAAGAATTTATGAATAAACTCTTTGAACATCGCGATCACGACCCAAGAAAATATTTCAGGTGCATTCTTCAATCCGAATGGCATAACAATATATTTAAAGTAGCCCCACTCAATCGCGAAGGTTGTCTTGCTTTGATCTTCTGGTGCAAGCTTGATTTGATGATATACCAAAAAACCATCAGTAAATGAATATGCCTCTTGTCCCCCAACATTTCCAGTACTTCATCTATTAATGGAGTAGGAAATGGATCATGTACACATGCATCGTTCATCTTCCTAAGATCTACACATATCTGGATTTCACCTTGTTGTTTCTTCTCTTGGACCACCATATGGCTTACCCAATCAGACTCTTCAACAGGTTCAATAATACCAACAACCAACATCTTATCAAGTTCTTGGCGCAACTTTTCTTTATACTTTGGATTCAACTGATAAGGCCTCTTCTTAACATTCTTCACATCTGGTTTCAACGTAATCTTCATGACACCTAGATCTCTGACAATCCCTTTCAAATTTGAGAACATCGTTGGGAAGAGGTTCTGGTAATCGCATAGTAGTTTGGCCACCTTACCAACTGTATCATAATCCCAATAATCTCCTATCTTTGCAAACTTAGGTTCTACTTCAGACCCAATGTTCACTTGCTAATTTTTCAATGGTTCTAATATATCTGGTTTCGCCACCTTCGGTCCTTCAACTTTGCATTGTCCCTCTATCTCCAAAATGTTAATATTTTGTGGATCATCATCATCATGCTCAGTAGTCACATTGTAACATTCCAGTGCATGGAATAGCTACGTATCCCAATCAAGTTGAGCCCATTCTACTCGTTCCATCAATGTTCTAAATATTTATGCTTTAATCTCCTGGAGCGCTTCGTCAATACAGGAAATTCCATCCTCAAAGATAAAATTTAGTAAGAATATTTCTCTTAAAATGTCCCATTGATCCAAAATGGATTCAGCATAGCCTCCAGATCAAAAGTCTTCAAATACAGGTGAAAGTCGAATGATGTTGAAATGCTCGTGAATATGAAGCCAATGGTGCAAACAATGTGTAAATCTGAGTTCGGATGAGGAAATTAGAGCCAATCAAAGATTCAGGTCAAAAGGTCAATGCCTATGTTAGCAGGGCATGTGGAAACCCAGGAAAGAGTCACAGGTTCTTGATGATGTTAGTGCAGAAGATGATGTGGTAGTCGGTGATTGGTTCATACCACAGGCGATGGGGATCAGTGAACAAGAGTGGAGATCATCCGATCAAAGGAGATCCACGCATATTGTGTCGAAACATGTAGATAGGTTATCCTAGAAAATGGACGCGATAAAGTTATGCAAAAGAAGTTAAACTCCTTTGAGTTCCGGCAGGGAAGCAGTAAGTGGTTTATTGTGTGCCTTCAAGGTAAGAAATAGTTTTCTACCAAGATCATGCGATTCCACTCAGCGGTCTACACGTAGCGCCCTGAAACCACTTTCTCACATGCCTTTGGAGAATTAGCAAACGTTCTAGTTAATGAGCGGGACACAATATCCATCAGATTGTTTGATCTCGAGATCAAAACTGAGAAAAGGCTAGACGATCGGGGTCCATCCCACACCCACTGGTCCTTTGGTTTATATTATGTTTCTATTAGAAGCGTATTTTTCCATGTTTATTACAGTTTTTAATTGTATGTGGTATATAAATTCCATACGATCTAGTGTATACTTGTTTTGACTCGAAGATTCAAGATGAACACAGCAGTGAGATCCATTTTTCATGTTCAGACTCTATTTTTGAGATCACACCTGTAACAAATATTTGAAGACATAATAAATAGGTCAACACTGGAAGCTAAAGGACCAGGAGACATAGCCAGGAAGTCTGGTGGATGCCTTTATCAATTTTAGTTGTTTTGATGTGTTTTTATTATGTTTCATAATTGTTTAAGTGTCTATGTTATTCGCAATCTTTTCAATCCATTGCATTAAGTAACATAGGCAACTTCACACGTCATCTGTAATACCTTTTACAATATCATATCAATTGGTATTGGAGCTCAAGTTTGTTTGGAGATTTGAATTCTTACTAGGTTGAGGCTTGGACAAGGTGAAGAAGAACTTGTTGAGGCAAATCCAAAGATTGGAAGGGTATTTTGACGAAAAAGGATGGCAGATGAAGTTCCACTTGGGTCAAAATCCTAGTTCTTGGATAGTTTCATGATGATACGTGCCATGGTGGAAGAGATGTATCATGAATTTAAAAAAGGTAGAGGTGAATGCACTTCATCAACTAGACCAGAAAAAGGAGTAGAGGAACCTTTTCTTTTTGTCCCTCCAGAGAAAGAAGATAAAGAAGATAAAGGAAAAGGAGGAATGCAGCCTCCACCATCTCCTCTATCATCACCATCATTGTCATCATCATCGTCTTCTTCTCATAAAACTAGTTATTCTAAGAGGAAGAAAAAGAAATCCTCTTTGATCAAATTAGATGTAAAATTTGATTTGCCAATTTATGATGGAGAACTTAATGCTGAAAAGCTCGATAATTGGATAAGGCAAATTGATATATATTACAGGGTGCAAAA
>APFE031658143.1:0-10328 GCA_000404065.3 Pinus taeda | reverse complement strand
TGACATAGAAGAAATTAATATTGGAAGAAATTATGATATTAAAAACATCAAAATCTATGCATCTCTAGATCGTGAGATCAAATCTCAATGTCTTAAGTCACTCCAAAATTATAAGGATGTTTTTGCATGGACCTATGTTGATCTAAAGACCTATGACATTTCATTAATACAACATAATATTCCTTTAAAGCCAGAAGCAGACCCTTATCAACAGAAAATTAGGAGGATCAATCCAGCCCTTCTACCAACTGTAGAAAAGGAAATTAAGAAAATTCTAGATGCCCAGATCATCCTCCCTCTTAGATATTCTAATTGGGTTGTAAATTTAGTTCCTGTTAGAAAGAAGAATGGAGAAATTAGACTTTTTGCGGAGTTTAGAAATTTGAACAAAGCATCATTAAATATAACTATCCTTTTCCAAAAATGGATAATTTACTTCAAATGGTTTCAAGAGCATAAAGACTTTGTATGTTTGATGGTTTTTTAGGCTATAATCAAGTAAATGTTGATACAAAAGACAAGGAGAAGACAACCTTCACTACACCCTGGGGTACATTCATGTATGCTAGGATTCCATTTGGCTTAACCAATGCTGGAGCAACATTTTAGAGAGCTATGGATGTAGATTTTTTGGGTTAGGTAAATAAATTTGTGGTTATTTATCTTGATGACATAACTGTTTTTTCTAAATCTGATCAGAAACATCTAAAGCACTTGATGAAGGTTTTTGACAGGTATAGAAAATTTGGAATATCATTGAACCCTAAAAAGTCTTTGTTTGCTATCAAAGAAGGAAAACTATTGGGCCATATAATTTCAAACAAAGGAGTGGTGATTGATCCCAAACGTGTGTCTATCATTGAAACATTGAACTTACCTAGAAATAAGAAGGATATTCAATCTTTTCTAGGCGAGATTAATTTTTTAAGGAGATTCATCCCAAATTATGATGACATTGTAAAAGATATAACTGGCATGCTCCGAAAGGATCATGAAGTTAAATGGACTGTCTCTTCCAAGCATTCCTTTAATCAGATCAAGAAAGCCATCTCTGAAGCTCCCACCATAACCAGCCCTGATTACACTAAACCATTCAGTATCTTTTCTTTTTCCTTAAAAACAACCCTTGTTGTTGTTCTACTACAAAATAATGAAGATTCCCATGACCAACCCATAGCCTTTTTCAATAAGGTTATGAGAGATGTCGAGCTTAAGTATGACATAATTGCGAAGCAAGCCTATTCCCTTATTCAAGCCCTGAAATCATTCAGGATTTCAATACAAATTGAAACAATATCAGAGTAAGATGAAGAGCCTCTTTGACAGAAGAGCCAGGGAAATAGACTTCAAGGAAGGTGATTTAGTTCTAAGATGGGATTCCAGGAGAGAAGAAAAGGGAAAGCATGGTAAGTTTGACAACCTGTGGTTTGGACCTTTAGCAATTTTTGAAGTGAAGGGAAACAACACTTTTGTGCTAAAAAATCTTGAGGAGCTATATTCCACTACCCTTTAAATGGAAGGTTTCTCAAAAGTTACATTCAATACTGAGAAGTTGAAGTAGATTTCATTACTTCCATTGTAAAAAATCTGGTTTCTTTTACTTTTCAAGCTATCAGTGTGATTTTTTACAGCAGAAGACTCCATAGCCTGAGGAGAAGGCACATGGGTCTGCTGGTTCTCTGCATTGTACAGGAGAAAGTAGTCCCCAGTTGGAGCCAATGTTGTATAATTTTTTGGTTTTGATAAGTTAGAATAAACTAGTCAAAAAATGAAAATATTTTTCAAAAAATGTTAAGCTAGAATATGGACAAAAAGAATACTGAATAAAAATGTTAGGAAATATTTGATAAATATGTCCATATCAAAGAAAATGTAGAGTAGATGCCCTAAAGAATAAAGGCAAAAATAAAATGTTAGGTTAGAGAGAAAAGAAAAAATAATGAACTCTGGAAGTGTGCAAGTTGAAGTGCGACTAATTTTTACTTTATTATGCAAAATAATGGTTGTTTCCAACTTGTCATAAATGCCACAACCCATGATAGTCAAAAAATTTAATCTTGACTAGTTCATGCTTTAAATTTCATGTTTATATTTAGAGAATAAAGATCTGGCCAAACTGTTTAATCTTGGAAAATTAGTAGTTAGGTAGAAAACTAATAAGGAGCTAATCAATTTAATCTGAGCCCTTGGATGTTATAAGGTTAGAATTAGATAGTTTGATTTTCAAAAGAAAAAGGAAGGCAAGGGTCTAATAGCCTAAATGCACCCAATTAAGTGAAGAAAACATGTTAGGGTAACTAAATGGGTAGGTAGAAGAAAAGTTGCAAAAGTACATTTACCATGCTTGATCATGTGTCTTAGTGTGCAGGAAGCAGTTATGAAAGTGAAAAGGTGTTCACAAGCTCATTTGATTAACTGCCCCTTATTTCACTTCATTACCCACTACATACTTACTCATTTCCCATCATTCCATTATTTCCTATGAAAATCCCCTTTTCCCTTCATTTTCACCCTTTCCCTTGGTTTCACACATTTCCCTTAGCAATTTACCCTCCAAAGGTCATTTCTTACTCAAAACCCCTTTTCCCTACTGTGAAACCCATTCCCCTTGAAAGAATTAATTTCCCTTGTAATTTCCCTAAAAACCCATAAAACCCCCCTTGTCCTAAGTCTGTATTCCCCCCTCTGCTTTATAAAGCTAACTTCGCCATAAGACTAAAAACCCCTTTTACACATAAAACCCTTTATACTAATTTGTATGTTCCCCCCACTTTATTAATTTAACTACGCAATTCACCATTTTCCCAACTAAACTTTTTAACCCACCCCCTTGATGTGGTTAAATAAACCTTCCATAGTTAAAACCCCAGTCCCACTCCATTAACCCATTGCGATGTGTTTAAACCTGCTTTATTCATTAAATTAATTACAAACCCTTTGTAATTAACCATAGGGCCCGCTAATCTCCGCGCCTGCTCCCTCTGTGCATGTCGACCGTGCGATAGTCATCCGATCATTTGCTCCTAGATCTGACAACCCACAGCTATATCGTGCACTCGCGATCTCCAAGCTTTACCAACCCGAGAGCACGCGAGATTCATGGTTTTGCTCATGCCCCTTGTGGTTACGTGTCATTTCCTCGTTAACTCACATGCCATCAGAGAAAAACCACCCCACAGCCAAAAGCGGTGCGATGAGCCTCTAAAACTACTCCCCACGTATGGTAAAACCATCCACTGTTCACTTTGCACCAAATTTTAAAAATTTAACCATTAACCATTTAAATGCCAAAACCCTCATTTTCGCTCATTTCACTTGTTTACACAATAAAACCCTATAACCCTACATGCACCACCCCAAGCCTCAACGACTGATTTAACCACTGTTTACCTCGCGAAAAATCTCCAGACTCCATCCACATACCTTTCAACTCAAATGAAGCCATTGTGGCCCTCCCTGTTAGCTTGTGATTTTCTTAATAAATTGTTGTATTTTGCAAGTGATTAGCAGAAGACCAAGGGACTGGATAAACAATTTTTACACTAGTTAAAAACCTATTTACTCCAAGATTCTCAGGAAATATATTCAAAAGGCTTCATTTATCATAAGTTTGTGTACAAAAAGAAGATCAAGTTTAAACCAAAGACAGAGCAGAAAGAAGTAATTTTACACAGTAAATGTTAAAGCAGAAAATTTAAACAGTAAAAGTTAAAATAGAGGAAACAAATGAAAGACAAACATATGATCAATATCCAAACTACCTAATGTTGAGACATGAAAAAAACTAAATGATTTATTGTTTAAATTCATAATAAAAACTTGAAATGTACAGTAAAAGTAAAAAGAACAGTGAAGGTTATTGATAGGTAAACAAGGTCAAAGAGTATCAGATGAAAGATCATAAGTGAATATGAATTCCAGTGTGAAGATCAAACAACCAAGCAACTTAAAGGGAAAAATATCAAAGACCAAAGCCATCATAAACTAAATAACAAGGACAAAAAGAATCAATTCAATAGTTGTCTCTGTCTTCTTACATGAAGATATTTCCTTTCCTTGAATAAATCTATTGTTGTAAAAACAGTTTAGGATATTTTCCCTAGACCTACTGTTGTATAAATAACTATTTTCTCGAGTTATTATGGGTTCATTGTTCACCATTGAACCAGGTTGACCATTGAAAGAGAGTTCACCCTTGAAGAAGTATTTGTAAACACCTGATGTATTAGCTTTTCTGGACCCTTAATACAAAGTAGATGATTTTGAATTCAGGTTTACACAGTTTGTGTTTCTTGTAAGTTTTTCCAATAACACATTATGTTTTTCTTCATATTCTTATGCCTTACAGAGATACATAGGTAGGAATAATTGTGTCTCAATTTACTCCTATAAGCTTCTAAAGTGATATTCATTAAAGAGAATGGATTAATGAAATGTCTGTTTAATTAATTCCCTCTGAATCAATAAATCATCAGCGTCTTTTTGTAAGCATAAGAATATTCTCTTGAACCTTTTGAACATCGGTTAGAGGTTTTCACACTTATGATTGTTTAATTTTCTGTCTAAAAACTGTAATAATCATATTATTTTTTGTTCCTGCTCACCACTATTCAAGATATTTCACTATGTGAAGTTTTATAGTAGCCCTCTACTTTGGGATTAATATTATTCAAAAAGTTAGGGATTATAGTGTTACATCTATTTTATTCATTAGTCTTCCAAATCAAACAAAAACCCCCAAAACAATTATTGTAGATGCTCTGGCATTGATAGCTGACCACTATTATCTCAGAGGTACATCAGAAGGAAGATGTAAAGGGCAAAACAGTGGATAAATTGAAAGTTTCAAAAGGTAAAGGAAAGAAGAGTACATCAGGGAGACCAAGAACAAGAGCATCCAAGAGAGCCCTTGAGCTACAAAGGGAGGTTTCTCCACCAAAAGAACAGATTACTATAGATGACCTAATCACTAGAGAAATCAATGAAGATAGGGTATATTGGCTTGATAAGGTTAATGGACACCTGGCGAAGCTCCTCAAGAAGGAAAGTAGGGACTATAACTTGCAAAGGCATATGGCTATGCATTACTACCCAAGAAACAAGGTATCCCAAGTCAAAATCAAGCATTTGAAGAAGAAGCTCAAGGAAACCCTAACAAGCCAAAAGGACAAGGAAAAGCTTGATTTACTTGCTGAGGCCTCCCTCATGGCATAACATATCATATTATAGCTTCACTCAAAAATTTTGAGAAGATTTGGCTAAATTTTTGTCATTTTCAAAATTTTGACGTTTTTTTTGTTTGTTTTAAAAACACAGTGGTAGTTATAAGTGCAACGCCTTGGTGTTGCGCTTTCTCTACGAACCTCCAAATGACAAAAAAAATTGTATGCTTAGATAGATAATCACCTGCACTTATCAAATAACCACTTTTTCAAGCTTGTCGAAAGATAAATTGGGATAAAAATCCAAAAAACAGGTCAAAAAATCACTTTCTGCCACTATTCTGAAGCAGGCGCTACGCTTATCGAGATACCTTGCGAGAATCAATTTTTGAAGGCCTTCCCATGGGTCATTTTCAAAAATTCAAGATGTTCTAGAAACTAGACAGGAAATTCTAGTTGGTCATTCTCTCAGATTTCAAATTTGACTTTAGAAAGGCTTCCAAAGTCGTCCTACAATATGGCATTGCACTTTTACTTGAGTGTGTTGCACTTTTACCTAAATGCACTGCACTTTTGCCTGTAGTAGTATTTCTTTGCTTATTTTCACTAGATCTTGGTTTTTTGATGTAATTTCGATAGTTTAAAGACTTGACGATGTATTTACGAAATAAATTAGCATTATAGGTTGTTTTTGTGCTTAATTAGGCCTCATAAATGAAGTAAAACTCAAATCAAAGTCTAAGAGAAGAGTTTGTTTTTTACCTTCTCACTCTCTCTTGTTGGTTGAGAGATTCTTGGGAACTATTCCACTGCTTATGGATTCGACCCCTGAAGGTGGGGAAATGGTTTATTCTAGCCTATATGTATCATTTCTCATTCAGAGAGAAGGGTTGGACTTAAGAGGAGAGGACTTGTATCTTATGCTTTCATATAGTTAATCAAGGAGCAGCTGCTACTATTTTTCAAGATTACGTGTGCAGTGAGTTTGTGGTGTTGTTTCTCTTCTATATAAGTTTATTATGAATGAATTCATCTCTCTTAACATATTTTTCTTTCCTTAGTGATTTTGCTTACAGTTATATAGGAAGAATTCTTTAGATTCAAATCTTTGTTTATGTGGAAAATCATGTTTGTGTATTTCTTCCTTTAGACTAATGAATTAATGGTAATACATGCTAATTATGATTTCTTCATATTTCAAACCCTAAACTACATTGACCAAAATCTTAAATCCATTAAAAGACCTTAAACTAACTGTTCTTTCTCATCTCTAGTCCAGCAAACTAAAAACCCTAAAATTTCAAAAACTCATCTAAAATTGTTATATCTAGCCTAAAATCCATTTCTCTTCTAGTCATTGACTGAGAAATCCTTAGAGAGATCCCTCTCTGGTTTACCAGGGCTAATTGTTGAACTGCAAGTGGTTTGAAATTACCTCTTTCGATCTCCTCCTCAACTCGGGATATTGTAGGGGGTAACATTTTGGCATCGTTGTCGGGGAACAAAATATCATATCTTCCCTGGGAAAGAATGACAAGAATCATATCTGATTTTTGATGGTGGATAGTGATCAGATACAGGAAGGTTGAAGCATCCCACCTAGCAACTCCAATCAGTTTCATGTAAGTTCAAAGTACTCCATTTGTGACTGAATTGGCAACTTCACTACTACAAGATGAATCCTAGATCCGCAAGATATGCTCCCTTAAATCGTGCTCATATTCCATGTTTTCCAAACCCCATGCCTTGTGTATATTGGTAGACTTATTTGTCGAAGTTCAAATATGAGAAAGGAGAGCATGCTACTCTTCACTTGGTCAAATTTCACATGCATGTACATAGGCTGCAGATTCAGTTTCCTGAAGATTGTCTGATGAAGATGTTCATGGCCACCTTGGAGGTACACACAAGATCATGGTATGAAGGTTTGCCACCTGGTTGTATTTATTCACTTGTTGATTTTCATATGATGTTTTATGAAAATTTTAAAGAATAACATCCATCTTGACTGTTGGTAAAAGATTATTGCAAGAATTTTCAAGGTTTTATTCATCACTTGGAAAGTGTTTATGGTGATGAAGAATACATGGATGAAGAGATCCTGGAGTCTTTATATGAGAAACCTTTCCATCACCAAGAAGAATAAGTGTTTTCTCCCTTGAATGAAAGTGAAACTGAGCAGGACTCCAATGATGACAATAAAAAGGTTGTAGACATTTCAGAAGAACAAGAGAACATTCAGTCTTGTATTAATGAAGAAATGATGCTTATGAATGATAATCATGTTCCATCCTATCAGTTTGATGAATCTTTGCAGTAGATTTGTCAGTATTTTAATGAAAGGTATGAAGATAGTCATTCATTTGTTGTTTTAGATTGTTCTTTCTCTCATTTTTTATTTCAAGATCAGGTTTTTGAAGACCAAGATGAGGTTTTTGATGAAATACATGAACAAGGATCTGAAACACTATTCCAAGATCAGATTCGTGCAAAGTGTAATTTTAAACTGGCATGTGTGGAGGTTTTAGACAATGTAATTATGGCAAAGAATAGTCATCAAACATTATAGGAAGATGATGAAAAGGAGAGCAGCGATAAAGGAGAGGTTGTTTTAGAGCCTCATGCACATGATGATCTTCCTCCAGGGAAAGAAAATGAGGAGTCTTTTGAAGAAGAGGATATTTCCCCAGATCCTATGGATGTGCACATCTTTTCTATTGATGATATGGCTACGTCAAACACAGATTTTCAAGAACAAACTTCCCTTTTTCCTTATGTGAATTAAAAACTTAATGAACATAGTCATCCTTACTAAAATTTTGCATTGGAAATAGAAGGGTGTGCTTGTATTTCTACAAACTTTCAAGACAGGGTAACATTTCAGATTATTTAGGATCCTTTTACTAATTTGCTTCAGTCATCAAGGGAGATGAATTTTATTGTGTTTATGGATCATGAGCACATTTTCAGTGGACACTCAGAGTTGCCTAGCTTTTGTTTTTTCTACTTGCTTGAGGAAAGTGTGAGCAAGATTCAAGTTAAGTATCCATTTGTTGGATTGGTTACACTGGAGGGATAATTACACATGACTGTATATATATATATTCAACAGGTGGGCAGTTATAATCACGATTTGAAGCCCTCAAATCTAAATGGTTTGCTACCATAAGTAAGTTCAATCAGTATGTTTTTTATAGTCAAGTCATTTCAGTTACTCAATTAGTTTTCAGTTTTGAGTTTGGTCTCTTAATTTTTTACTATATGCCCAATGAATAAGGCTACCTGGTCTAAGGTGTTCTTGACACCTCCAAGGATCCACCATCCCTAGCTGGAGCCATTCTTAGTTCCTGCCAATCATGTCAGCCACTGGCGATCAAATGTGCTCTTACATAGTTATTTTTAGGGTTCGGGTCAAATTTTTATAGTTTCAAAGAGTTTTTCAATAAAAAAATTGGTCACCGGTTAACAAGGTCAATCTCTACTATTCCTTTCAATCTCATGGTCAAATAAAACTATCTTGATCAATTCAAATCATTGTTAGAAGAGTCCCATAGTCACTCTGTTCATACTTCACCTAATAAGCCTATGTTAGGTCACCACTGGGTCAATAGGTTAAATTTCTTAAAGTTGGTCCTTTTACCATTAAAATTCATTTTATGGGGAATAGTAGAGATCAACTTGGTAATCAAGGTTTTTAAATCATGCTTTTTATTTCATTTTATTAAATGAAACACCATCATAAATATCATGAAGTTGTAAAGTGTCAAGTCCAAGTTATAATTGTTATGGTGGGTCCACTACCATTTGCAAAGGAAAAATCGACTTTCTCAACCTATAAAAGGCCATCACTCACTCTCATTCACTCTCCATTTTCCCATTTCACTTTCCAACACTCAACTTCATCTAATCAAGGCAAAATTGTCATACAATGAGAGTTTTCTGCATCCATAATTTGATTTCTCCATTGGTGTTGCACAAATAACTTTCTTCTGCTACGCAAATGCCAGGCAACTGCTCCATCATCTCTCCAAGGTTGTGAGCTCCCTATAGTGGTTTCCTTCATAATTTTCACATTGTGCTACTACTAGTACAGGTTGGTGGTTTATCATAAGGTTCAATCCTCTCTCAATTCTCTCAACTGTGCTTGTTATGCTTCATGTCCATCTCCTAGAGTTTTTTAATACAGTCTTCAAGGTTTTCATCATTTTCATGCCAAATTGCTGCTAAAACTTGTATACAACTGTTTTTAAACCATCATCTATGCTAAACACACCCTCCTAAACACCCTCCATCAAATCCACTCTCAAATCTCATCAATTTCACCTAAACCCTATACAAATTACACCTTCTAAACCACAAGATTGTATTTTTCTTGTTTGGAAATCTTCCACTCACCCAAGTCCTAAATTTCCACTTTCCATGGCTTCCTAACCTCCCTCACCTTCCCCTAGATTTTCCTTAATTTTTTCCATTTCCCTATCCCCCTCATTTCCCTAAAATCCCTCTCAACATATAAAAATCCACTATTTTTCCTATAGTCAAAACCCTAGTTTCTATCGTAAGAGCTAAGTGTTGACATGGAATCTGAAACCTCTGAACAAAGGAGGTATAGGGGAGGACACGTCATCAGATATGAACCTACCTCAACCCATGAGGTCTTATCATCTCCCTTCATTATAAAATCATTCGAAGATGCAGGTTGTCTTACATTTTACCAGGGAATTGAGCTATTGAAGTTTCATGATCAATTGACTAGTGTTTTTGCCACCAAACTAAGAATGAAGAGTGACCATAGCAAGAGTTCAATTAATTCTTTCAAGGAAACTTATCTCTGCAGCTATAGGGATTCCAAACACTGGATAAATTTGTTTCAAGAGAGAAGACCTTAACATTCAAAATTACATGATGTACTTAAAGGCACCATACAAGGAAGCTCCAAAATATATTTTTCCATTCAAACATTTGTTAGAAAGTGTTGAAGCTCCGAAAATCAGGTCTACAACAAGGGGGATACCCGCCCGGTCCAGACCTTGGTTGGCAGCTCCTTATCCGTTTGGTATAGCAGGTCCGACTGGGGATATGGGACCAGTTTCCCAATTTATGAGTGTGTGTGTGTGTATAATTTGATGTTTCTGATCTAATGATTCCTAATTAAGATGTTCTAAT
>APFE031658142.1:154301-169774 GCA_000404065.3 Pinus taeda | reverse complement strand
GATAGATCACAGTACTTCAAGTCAGCAGCAGAGATTGATGATCAGCTATCAAATATTGAAGAAAATAAGGGGTACGCAGGTACACCTTACAGAAGGTGCGTACACGCAGGCTGATGTTACATAAAGTGCGTACATACCCGCAGTTTTCCCGTTCAGGAGGTGCGTACCCCCAGTTCACTTACTTCAAGGCAAAGAAAAGCACACGTGGGGTTCCTTATGTTTAACTCTTGGTATTTAGCCGACGGAATTGTGATATTATGGTTTTGGCCCGTGGTATTGATCCATGATTTGAGGAAGAGATTGCCTATATAAAGCAAAGGAGATCATTTGGCTTGTGTATGCTTTTGGGTTGAACATCTTATGTGAGCTAGATCTGAAATACTATGAATCACTTGGGAGTAATGTCTAGATCTAAATGAGGCGAATCTACTGATAGGTTGAGATCACTTCGGCGCATGATCAGATCTATAGATCTGACAGTCTGGGTCATTCTTGAAGTCTTGAAATTATCTATACCCGGAGGTTCGCAGGTCCAGCGAAAGAAAAGTGCAGAGATTCGTAGGAACATAAGTGTTTCAGGTGCGCAGATACGCAGGACTAGAAGCGCTGCAGCTGCGGAGGTGCGCGGCGCCACAGGAGGCGCAGCTGCGGAGGTCCGCGGCACCACAGAAGGCGTAGGTGCGTAGGTGCACGGCACCACAGAAGGCACAAGTGCATAGGTGCACGGCGCCACAGGAGGCGCAGCTGCGGAGGTGCGTGGCACCACAGGAGGCGCAGTTGCGGAGGTCCGCGGCGCCACAGAAGGCGCAAGTGCGTAGGTGCGCAACACCACAGAAGGTACAGGTGCGGAGATCCGTAGGCTCGGAGCAAGTGGAAGTACGGATATCCGCAGATCTATACCAGTGAAGTTGTGGTCCCTGCTTGAAATTTGTTTTAACTATTCTGCAGGGTTTTGGGTGCATAACTGATGTTTGGTTACTGGTATTGAGTTCAGATAGCAGCATGATTAATGACTTATCTTTATGTACTAGATTTGGTTGATAACTCTCATAATATCATTGTATGTGTATGGATCTGGTGATTGGATGATTCAGAAGATTGTTTGATTATGTGCTTCAATGTTGTTGTTAGGTCCAGTATGAAAATTGGATGAAACGTGGCCTTTCAGATTATGTGTTGTGCTTCAGTGTATCCAGTCTGAAAATTGATGAAACGTGGTACCTGGAGGAGAGAAGATTGTAGGTTAGCACCTAGGTACTAGTATCTAAGCTAGTACAAGAGCTAAAGGAAATCTTTGGAGCATTGTAGCAGGTAGTAGCATGCATACTAGTAAATGGATCGGCTAGTACAAGAGCAAAGGGGCTTGTAGCTCCCGTACTGGTATAAGACTGCACCAGTACAAATATTGTAAAAGGATTTTCTTATTAAGAAGAAGATTGAGATGACTTGCAGCAGGTGGTTTTCTCCCACATTGGGTTTCCACCTTATATCATGGTGTTCATGTGTGTGCCTTATGTGTGATGATCTATTTTATGTCACTGCATCTATTAACTGATAATATGGTTGATAATGTTCTAATGCACTCATTGAAGATCAATTAACTTAATCATAAGTTGTGGAAGTAGCATATATGAATCTGATTATGGAAATGAAAATTTTTTATTAATGTGATAATACAGATTCACCCCCCCTCTGAGTATTATTTCCAACAATTGGTATCAGAGCAGGTCCTTTGATAGAAGCTTGATCGCTTGAAGGAGATCCGTGGAATGATGGGTAAGAAGCTTAATAAGAAAGCACCGAAGAAGAAGAAGACATCTCAGAAGAACTATGACAGTGGAAGAATCGATTGGGGATTAGGCATAAGAAGCTCTTCAGATTCAGAATCTGAAGAGTCTGCACCAGTACAAGATTGTAAACATATTTTCTTATTATTAAAAGAATATAGAGACAACAATAGCAGGTGGTTTTCAACCACATTGGGTTTCCACCTTAGATCTTGGTGTTCATGTGTGTTGCTTATGTGTGATGGTTTATTCTGCTATTACTGCACATGGTTATTGTTTAATGTTTAATAAAGTGCTGATGCATTGATTAAAGATCAACATATGATGAATTAAATGAATCATAAGTTCAATGGATATATGTTGGTTGCCTTAAGAACAATTGCATGCACGTGCAAGTTTCCTTCACCGAAGTAGCATCTATCAATCTGGTTATGGAAATGGAAAAGTTATTGGTTTGTAATACTAATTCACCCCGCTTCTCAGTATTACTGGAAATAATACTGAGAAGGGGGGTGAATTAGTATAACAAATCAATAACTTTTTAATTTCCATAACCAGATTGATAGATGCTACTTCGGTGAAGGGAACTTGCATGTGCATGCAATTGTTCTTAAGGCAACCAACATATATCCATTGAACTTATGATTCATTTAATTCATCATATGTTGATCTTTAATCAATGCATCAGCACTTTATTAAACATTAAACAGTAACCATGTGCAGTAATAGCAGAATAAACCATCACACATAAGCAACACACATGAACACCAAGATCTAAGATGGAAACCCAATGTGGTTGAAAACCACCTGCTGTTGTTGTCTCTGTATTCTTTTAATAATAAGAAAATATGTTTACAATCTTGTACTGGTGCAGACTCATACCATTACGCAGGCACCCACCTGCAGAAGGCTACAACCTTCTCTCGTTTTCCAACTTCTTCTGGAAGGGAGCTACAGCCCCCTAGTTCTTGTACTAGCCGATATGTTTACTTGTATGTAGGCTCTGACCTACAGAAGGATACAACCTTGAATTGTTCTCCAACCTCTATTGGAAGGGAGCTCCAACCCCCTGATCAAATCACTAGCCACTACTGGTAGGAAGCTTCAACTTCCTCACTGAAGGCTCCAACCCTAAGTATCCTCCAGGGACCACGTTTCATGAATTTTCACACTGGATACTCCTGGTACATAACACTACAATATGAAGGCCACGTTTCATCCAACTTTCACACTGGACCCATTAGTAACATTGAAACTCAAAATCAATCACCATTGCAATACAATCATTAAATACATCTGCATCAACCAACCACTAAAACCAATCATCAATCTCTGATATAAATGAAACAACCAATCACTAAAATCTTTGAACCTCTGACATAATTGAATCGAGCAATCACTGAACCTTTGACACAACTTAATCAACCATTCATTCAAACTTAATCAAATTCAACCAATCAACTAGAACATACAAATCATTGTAACCACTACATAGATTTGAACCTAGAACACTGCATCAACAACCAGAACTAACTGTAACATCAAAAGGCATGTGTTAGAATGTATACGCTCCTTCAATGAAGAAAACCTGCGTGTATACGCTAGTTCCTTTTTCCCAATATTTGTAAATTTCTAAAGATACTGAATCATAAAACCTCTGAACCACAAACTGTACCAATCAGTGACATTCTGAAGATCGACTATCATATTACAGAGTTCTAAACATATAGCAACAAGGATCACCCTTCTTTCTCAATCAATCAATTAATTAGACTTAATTTCCTTATACATTCAGTTCTACTTTCAGATCTAAGAAGACATCATTGACAAACAACAATAAAATAGTAGCACTGATCTGATAGATCAATCATCGCCGAGCATCAAGCTTTTCTTTTGCATACGCTACTTGGAAGAGTCGAACCAGCGTGTATACACAACGTCATCAAAGCGAACCAGCGTATAGATATGCAAATACTTACTTATAACTTCGCTGCAATTCTAGATTTTAGTCATACCCAGATAATCACTTATAAAGGATAAAACGTGTGTTAGCAATTAGATTTAGCCTATCCATTATCAGATCTCATAATGATAATTCATTAATCCTGATCCATCATTAGATCTCATCCATCATCAAACACTCAGGTGCATACCTAGTTCAAATCAAGAAAAGCATCAGAAACCCATAACATGCATATTTTCTTTTGATCTAACACTTCATAAGATATTCGTTACTTGTACACTTGGCCTAATGATCTTGTCCTCCTTATATAGATTTAGTCCTCTCTTAATACCTTGGACCAACACCACTTAGGACTAATACCTTGGACCAAATACCTCAGACAAAATACCTTGGACTAAAATACCTTAGACCAATACCTTGGACCAAAACCTTGATTTTCCATCCCATACACGCTTTTCCTTATGTCAAAGTGTGTGTATATGTATATGCTCCTTTTGTTCTATTAACCAGCATGTATACGTTGCTTGGAAAAAGTGAACCAGTGCATACTTCTTAAACCACTCTCTTTCTTCAATATTTGGAGTCTGATCTGTAATCCTTTGTTGCTAACCTGTTGTACTGTGAACTTTCATCTGTGTGAGTTGCCATTAAGGACAACACCTGTATCATATTGCCAACAATCTCCCCCTTTGGACTTGATGGCAACAAAACAACAACACCAAGACACTCTCCCCCTTTGACATCAAGGAAAAAGGGTGGACCAAGATATTCTCCCCTTTGATATACATTATGTTGTCCATGCTCCCCCTGAGTACATGCTGAAATCTCTGATTAAGTTCCCCCTTTGTAGATGCTGAGATGCACTAAACCGTCCATGCTCCCCCTGAGCACATGCAGAGTCTGCAAGAATATTTTCCAAAAGAATAACATGACTCTATAACTCAATTAAGTGAGTATGACCTTCCTATCACTAATGACTCATAGATACATCAATCTCCCAATCAAGTGGGGATACACCAATTTTGACTCATCCACCCAACTGAGTGGGGATATACCAAATGTTTATACATGACTGGAAAATAGGAATTATTACATCATCCTTCCCATGCATAGTGGGGTTACCTCATAGGTCTTTACATGACCTTTACATCGAATGGTATACATGACATTTATAACAAGGATTAATAATCTAAACAAGACCATGATAGTCATCAACAACTGTCATACACCATATATGAACTGCACCATTAGCATCTTCTGGCACCATCAAGATCAACAACCTGTATATGTCCATCATCAAAAGAGTCACCTGAATAAGAAAAACTATGTGGATCAAGCAATATAAGCATCTTCATGTACCAAGATCTTCTAACATAATGCCAAAAATGCATTATTAGAAGCATATGCTCCCACTGAACCTATGCCAATTGTTCATTGTCAGATTTGATCATTGCAAATATTAGTAAGAATCATCAAGGCACCACCATCAACCAGTTATTCATCAACTTATTAACAACTTATGAGGGAAAAAAATACTTCCACATATCATCAATAGAATGTAACCATCATCAATCAGAACAAAACATATAATTGATAATTGACTAAACCATATTAGATCACTTTTATGAGTCTTTCCCACTGCTTTTCCTCAAACCAACATATACACGACCGTGCAGCTTTGAACTTGTGTATCTACGCAATTTGTCTTCATGATAACTATGTATGAGATTTAAAACACTGAAGTTTCATACTTTGAGCTCCCCCTGAGTTTGTTATGTTTGTATACTATGCTATGCCACATCTTTATGGCTGTACTTCCTTCTTCTTCCATACCTTGGAGTATGATGATGATTTCTCCTTTTGGTATGTTAGCTGAAATTTTCTCCTGCATTCTTTTGCTATGTGCCCAAACTTGTTACATGCATAAAATATTACATGCTTCATATTCCTTCTATAGCAGTCAATGGCTTTGTGACCAAACATATTGCAAGAAAATCAATATCCCTTAAAGTACCTAGAAGCTAATGTTATGTCTATGTGATGGTCTTGAACCATTCTACTTCTGCATCTCGCTGCAACGTGTCCAAAATTATGACATATAAAACATTCAACATTATTCATCAGATAAGATAACCAACTAACACTTCCATAGTTAGGAGTAAAATATTTTCTTTGAAGACCTTTTTTTTCCATGATTGTTGATGGGGTTTACCTCTCATCTCCTTGTTAAGCATTTCAGATTTTGTATTGGAGTTCCTTGCCTCATCTTGTGAGCTAAATTCACCTTCAAAAGATTCATGAAAACCAAGACCAGTTTTGATGGTAGGAAACCTTTGACTACTAAGAATATTATCTAAAATCTTAGTACTATCTTGAAATCATAACAGTTTATCATTTTCTTCTAATTCACCTTTTAAGACATTTACCTCAACCTGATATTGTTCTTCCTTTTCAAGATATTGCTTCTTCATGATTTCTTCAACTTTTCTTCCTTCTTCCACTTGTTGCCTTAATTTGAGAATCTCATTTTCTTGTTCTTGATCTACTTGAGGTAGTTCTTCATTCTGCGTATTTTCAAGATCTTCTTGTAGAGAGAGGATCTTAGCTTCAAGACTTTCATAGTCAATGGATCTATCTTTAAGTCTCATGATTGTTGGGCTCTTTTCATTTACTTCATTTCTTAATGATGTTACTTCATCATGCAATTTTTGACATTGATCTCCCTTTTCCTTGTATTGCTTCCTTACCTTGTTTCCTTCCTCCAACTGAGATTTTAATCTGGTAACTTATTCTTTGTAGGCACTTTGCCTTTTATCAATTAGATCTTTTTGATCTCTAATTGTGTTTGTGTTTTTAAATTCTATCTCTATTTGATTTCTTTCTCTTTCACCCATAAGAGAAAATTCAATTGTTTTTCTATCACTTTCATTATCTTTAAATGAACAGAGAAATGTGTCACCAGAGGACAACAAATTCGTACTTGGTAGTTATTTTTCTTGTTCATCTTCATTCTGAAGTGATTTTGAATTTGAAGAGTTGCTTCCACATAAAGGCCAATCATTTCTCCCAATGTCACAACTCCTTTGAGATGTCTTCTTCTTTTGAGGTGCTTTCTTCTTTAACTTCTTTCCCATTGTTACTACGGATCTCCTTCAAGCGATCAAGCTTCTGTCAAAGGACCTGCTCTGATACCAATTGTTGGAAATAATATTGAGAGGGGGGGTGGGTGACTTAGTATTACAAATTAATAACTTTTTCATTTCCATAACCAGATTTATAGACACTACTTTAGTGAAGGGAACTTGCCTGTGCATTCAACTGTTCTTAAGGCAACCAACGTATATCTAGTGAACTTATGATTCAGTTAATTCATCATATGTTGATATTTAATTAGTGCATCAGTACTTTATTAAACATTAAATAGTAACCATGTGTAGTAATAACAGAATAAACGATCACACATAAGAAACACATATGAACACCAAGATTTAAGGTGGAAACCCAATGTGGGTGAAAACCACCTGCTGTTGTCGTCTATGTCTTCTTTTAATAATAAGAAAATCTATTTACAATCTTGTACTGGTGCAAAACCATACCAGTACGTAGGCACCCACCTCCAGAAGGCTACAACCTTCTCTCATTCTCCAGCTTCTTCTGGAAGGGAGCTATAACCCCCTAGTTCTTGTACTAGACGATATGTTTACTAGTACGTAGGATTTGACCTACAGAAGGCTACAACCTTCACTCATTCTCCAACTGCTACTGGAAGGTAGCTCCAACCCCCTGATCAAATCACCATCCACTACTGGCAGGAAGCTTCGACTTCCTCACTGAAGGCTCCAACCCTCAATATCCTTTAGGGACCATGTTTCATGAATTTTCACAGTGGATACTCCTAGTACACAAAAATACAATATGAAGGCCACGTTTCATCAAATTTTCATAGTTGACCCATTAGTAACATCGAAACTCAAAATCAATCACCATTGCAATACAATAATCAAATACATCTGAATCAACCAATCACTGAAACCTAATCATCATCTCTGATATAAATGAAGCAATCACTGAAACCTTTGACACAACTGAATCAACCAGTCATTTAAACTTAATCAAATTCAACCAATCAACTGGAACAGACATATCACTATAACTAGTACATAGATCTGAACCCCAAACACTGCATCAACAACTAGAACTAACTATAACCTCAAAAGGCATGTGTCAGAATGTATATGCTCCTTCAATGAAGCAAACCTGCGTGTATATGCTACTTCCTTTTGCCGAATCTGTGTACACTTCTAAAGATACTAAATCATAAAACATCTGAACCAAAAATTGTACCAATCAGTGACATTTTGAAGATCTACTATCATATTATAGAGTTCTAAACATATAGCAACAAGGATCACCCTTCTTTCTCAATCAATCAGTCAATTAGACTTAATTTCCTTATACATTCTGTTCTACTTTCAGATCTAAGAAGACATCATTGACAAACAGCAATAAAATAGCAACACTGATCTGATAGATCAGTCATCCCTGACATCAATATTTTCTTTTTCATATGCTACTTGGAAGAGTCGAACCAGCATGTATACGCAACTTCATTAAAGTGAACCAGCGTATAGATATGCAAATACTTACTTCTAACTTCGCCGCAATTCCAAACTTCAGACATACCTATATCATCACTTATAAAGGAAAAAACATGCGTTAGCAATTAGACCTAGCCTATCCATTATCAGATCTCATAATGATAAGTCATTATGATCCTAATCCATCATTAGATCTCCTCCATCATCAAACACTCAGGTGCATACTTAGTTCAGATCAAGCAAAACATTAGAAACCCATAACATGCATATTTTCTTTTGATCTAACACTCATAAGATATTCATTACTTGTGCACTTGGCCTAATGATATTTTCCTTGTTATATAGATTTAGGCCTTTCTTAATACCTTGGACCAAAACCACTTAGGACCAATACCCTGGACCAAATACCTCAGACCAATACCTCGGACCAAATACCTTGGACTAAAATACCTCGGACCAAAACCTTGATTTTCCATCCCATATGTGCTTTTCCTTTTGTGAAAGTGTGTGTATACATATACGCTCCTTTTGTTCTGTTAGCCCACGTGTATACATTTCTTAGACAAAGCGAGCCGACGTATACTTATTAAACCACTCTCTTTCTTCAATCTGTGGTGTTTGGTCTGTAATCATTTGTTATTAACCTATTGTACTATGAATTGTCATCTGTGTGAGTTGCCATCAAGGACAACACTTGTATCATAATGCCAACACAAGCTTGGCATCAGTATGTGACCACGAATCATCAAGTGGAGGTTACTGAGTTGGTCTTGCCCCAAACTTCAGAGTCATAGTCTTGTGTCTTTTTAGGTTGTCCCTATCTTATTTGTCTCACATGGGCACATGTAGAAATGCATATTATTTGTAAATATGATTTAAGTGAAATTCCAAGTGTCATTAGTGGAATGTGAACAGTCGCTATGTAATGTAAAGAGTTATTTCTAGATAAGTTGAAGAGTCATGAGGGTTTTCAAAGAGTCACAAAGGGGAATGACAAGGGTCACCCTGCGCTTTGTTATAAATAGAACCTCATAACTCCTAGAACAAGGTTTTGGGAGCCAAGATTTTGGTTACATATTGCTTAGAGAATAATTGGATTGTTTCGTAATGAGTCTTGGATTCTCCACAACGTAGAGTGAGTATACTTCTTTGGAGGAGCAGGCAGTGTTGACTATAATGTTCCACTATCGAGGTTAGTGGATGTCAATGGTGTTTGTATGGATGGAACTTTCACTTAATAATAATATAACTGAAGCAACACATTTTCATGCATATGTTGTTATTGTAGTTGGATTATTCTGCTTTCTTTAGCAATGTATGTTATTTAACTTATGCATTTGTGTATGAACTATTTTGTATGTAATTGTATCAATCTTGTTGAAGGCATGTTGTTGGATTAATCCATCACTTTGGTTTGTGGAATATTCTGTTTCCATCTTGTGATATCATTCTGCTCATGTGTTTCGTTTAGGATGCGTACTATTACAGGCTTCTAAGGGGCACATTTCCTTTTCCCCTCCATGTGTTAGAACCCCCATGCATCTCACTTAGACTGGTTGCAAGGTCACACACTTGCTTTCGACCAAAGTTATCATACTTACCTCTGCGTGCTATCGCAGTCAAGGAACTACATTACCACCCATTGCTAGGACTCCTACTCCAAATGGTATGAGGTCTAGTCGGGACTTCTTACCAAGGAGATCCCTTCGATGCGTTGACGGGTCCAGCACCGTCAACACTATTTTAACTGAATAAAAGAATGTTTGCCAGCCTAGTCTATCTGGCACTTGTCGACTCAAGGGAGGAAATCCAACAAGCATTAGAGAAATTTTGAGGTCTAAAATGTGTCCCCTAAGGAATATTATAAAAAAAATAGTGGAAATTATAAAACAGGATTAGATTACATCATCAAATTTTAGAGGGAAAAAAGGAAAAACTACTTTTTCAACTTTCATTTTCAACTTATATCCCTATGGTTTTACTAACATTTCGAGCGGGGAGAATTGGTTGGATGCATAATTTAATTCCTCATCCAAGGAGTACCCATGGTGCATACTTTCTATGGGCACTGTTACATGAAAAAAACATTATTATAATCATGTTTTTCATGTATATCTCATTTTTCATGTAGTAGGGTCCATCAAAAGTATACAATATAGGTAATCCTTGGATGGTGAATTAAATTTCACATCCAACGAGTGCTCCCAATCAAAAATTGAGTAAAACCATTGGCAGATAAGTTGAAAATATGAGTTGAAAAAGTAGGGTTTTTTTTTTTTTTTTTTTTTTTTTTTTTTTTTTTGTAACTCCGAAAATGGTGAATCATCTCCCATGGTTTACATCACGATCTTGAATCCTATTAGTTCTTATAAAGTTTATTTTGGTTGTACATTTTTATTTTGAGGCTCATTTTTTACCTCAAAATTTCTCTAATGACATTTTTGTAGGTGTGTCACACCCCTCTCAGCTTGGTGGCCCACGACTCCCTTGCAACAAGCCCTATTGTATTCAAACATATAGTTTCTATTGACTCTAGTAAAAGCCTATATACATCAATTTCTTGGAAACGGATGCAAGATGGAACACATACGAATCTCATCGGAAGGGCGGGCAATAACACTTGTGACGGGGAAGTGGGTTTTCATCGTATGGATATAATCACACAATTGAAGCAGAAGACATATGTTTTGCAAGTAGAATTCCTTATCCTCAACTTGAAATTAAAGGATTGCAACTTGTCCACAATTAATGTGCTTGAGGACAACTAGTTCGTCAAAGAAAAACTAGTCAGACTGGATGATGAGCTAGAGGCCTTACACAAGCACCATGTGGATCTCTAGGAACAAATCAATTCACTAAACACCATGCTCAGAGACAAAGAGGATGCCAATTGGGTTCAAGAAGAGCAAGGCCTAGACCTCAACAGCCCAACCCTTGGGGAAGACAACAAATGTCATTGAAGAATGTTGCCATCTAAAACTTGCTTCTTGCTAGGTAGGTTTTATCATATCTATAGCTTTAGGAATAATATTAAATCATTGGTTTATAATTATTAAATATATACGTATCGAACCAACATCTAATTATATCAAGTATTACTTAATACTTTTAATTTTTAATAACATATAATTATATCAAGCATTAATATTATTTTTAAAATTAATTCTATTTAAATAATTGACCGAGGCAAATAACATTACATTACATTTAACAATCTGTTGCCAATTAACTATAAAGCCTTCTTAGCGCAATAATTTGTAGTTTAAAAGTTAGAAAGTATTTATTTGATAATTTATTAATTTTTAATACAAATGTAATATTTAACTTAATTAAATATTTAACTATTTTTAAATTAATATAAAATTAAAATTATATATATATAATAATATATAATATATATATATATAATATAAGAATATAGATATATATGCAATTTATAAATTTTTTCAGTTTGATGATTATGAGGTGGGGTTAACATCATTGTGACCAAAACTTTGGTCTAATCAGACTAAGAAACAAATTATTTTAGTTGAGTTAAGATTTTATCTATGCTCAAAAAGCTTAGAGAGAAATCCTAGCTCACTATAATGTGACATTGGTAAGGCTAGAAAGATCACAAAATAATATTTAAAATAAATAATTTTATAAAAGATAAAATAATTTAAAATTATTTAAATAAAATTTTTATAGATTAAAAAATATAAATGTAAATTAAAAATATAGACCAAATAACAATAACTTATTACACAATAATGCACTAAATTAAATTAAAATAATATTTTTATATTTAAAAAATGTAAAACAAATTCTAGTTACCACACGGTCCACAAAATAAAGAGGATAGAGTGGGCATCTAATTATGGTAAAGTAAAGCTTATGAATCCATTTTCTAGGGAATGTAACACGGAATATTGTTAATGATGCAACACTATATTGAGTATACCATGATTACATAGAATTTAGTTAAAATTTCGTACCTTACGTGGTTTTATGGAAATAAATAGTGGAATGTTCTGTGAAGATGCTTTGTGCATAACATTGTTTGCCATTAACGATACAACTTTTACAAAGGTCAAATATGATTTATTGGGAATATAAGCAATGATTTATCATTATAATCACATAAAGAGGAAAAACACTCCTTATGTTCCACTACATAAAATGAAAAATTTAATGGGGAAATATATCATTATGAGTACCTAGAATTCAAGGCAATGGTATTTGGCCTAAAATTGGGGTCAACGGTCCAACTTTTCATACATTTATGAATTTTTTATTATAATTAAAATTTATCAATGTTTTTCAAAGTGTATAAATTACTCTCGTAGTAACAAGATTGGGTCACTAGCGTTCTCCACTGCTTAGTTTAATTATTTAATTTTGAAAGACATGAACCAACTCCCACATTTGAACAAGGGCTATAGAGTAGCCACTCTAGATTAGTTTAAATATAGTCAAATTAAAATAAAAGCAATAAAAAACAAACAACTATATATTAATAAAATTACAATTAAAATAACAAGATAATCCATGATTGCATTATTTTTGGCTAGGCAAAGATAATAAAAACTTTGTTTGTAGATGGTTTTTTTTATAAACTTTAATATCATATTTGTTCATTTTAATCTATTAGTTGTATATATTTAAATGGAAAATTTATATTTTTTCGTCAAAAGGTACACCTACCTTCTAGAAACGCTGTCATGGGAAAAGACAGATGTGTGGTGTTAGATTAAAATATAGTTAAATTAAAATATATGCTAAGAGAGTGGTGGAAAATTGAGTCTACCTAGCCAAATGTGAGACAAATATCACTTAATTCATGACTAAGGGAGCTTGAAGTACTCCAAAAAATACATGGTTTTCACTTAAACTTTCCAAACTTCAAGTGAATGTGTATAAATGGTTTTATTATATTAAAGGATTGTATAAACGTTGATTAGATAGTGGTTAAATAAAGTTTAAATGTCAAATATTTGAATGCATTGGATTTAAAAACTATTCTATAATGTTATTTCACATTAGACATTGATGAAGACTAGGTCATGATGTACTAGATTATAATGCAAATCAATAGAATAAGGCTTTCCTTTCAAATTCTAGTTTATGGTTATGATATATTTAATTTTGTTGTTTATCTATTCTATGAAATGACTATTTTTTGATTGGATAAGTTATTGCACCTATTGGTTAGAATGATAGTATTAGAGATAATGGTTATCAATTAATTGTTTAAGTGGTGATTTTGGTATGGCGATCAATGGTCTATAATTGATTGTTTGCTAAGGATGAGTTTTAGGATGAACATTGATTATGTTAGCTATATTAATTAAATCCATAGACAACCATTTATGGTTGGGTATAATGTGGGTGAAACATCTCCCATCAAGGGGGTTGAAAATGCTAGTACCTAGATAATAATGAACCTCTTGTTGGACATCTATTTGTATCTAGGCCTCAAAATTGAAAGAAAAAATGGTTTCATCATGGGATATTATCATGAATTTTGTATGGTTTTGGAAGTATTATTTTCATGTTAACCTAGGTCTATGTGGAGCATCGTTAGTTTAGAAAAATAAGCCTTTGAGTCAATATGCCAAGGTTGTCAATGTGCATTATTTCATGATTACCTTGATAACTATGATGTCATCTCACTATAATCACTAGTGGTGTTTTTGACTAGATGAGTAGAGTAGGGAAGCATCCTTGACTAGCCTAGAAAGTGAGGAGAGGGATTTAGTGAAATGTTTAGAACCTAATTGTATTGTATATAATCAATCTTGAAGTTGTAAGAGTTGTTGATTTTCATGTTAAAATCATAATAGAAGGATACATCATTGAATATGCAACTAAATTTAGCCATTATTTTTCACAAGTAGAGGAGGAGTTCAAGAACAGATCTTTTGGAAGGATGGTAAAAGAAATAGTAACCTAAGCAAAGATGGTTTTGGTGAAACGAGACTATATTTCTTTTAACACACCAATCATGATAGCATAAGAACTTGTGCTTGATAGTAGTCTACGATGAATCCAAAAGAATGAATAGTTAAATTGAAATGTACTATGGAAGAGGCATAATATCAAGGGAGAGAAAAGCAATATAAGAAGTGAGGTGTAATATTTGAAAAGTGGTGGAAGGATAAGGTATGGGAGATTCATTTAGAAAGATGAAGTGGTGAGTGGAGTTAATGAAGAGAAGGGAAGGAATAGAGCATGAATGGACAAGTTGAATATATGGAAAAGGGGATAGAAATCTAACCAATGGTTGAGATAATTTTTCTTGGTAGTTGAAGGAAGATTGTGGAGGAAGTGTTAGAGGAACCACACTAGGAGCACGAATGTGATATAGATAATTTACATTATATATATTGCATCAAAAAGATACCTATAAAACATTTCTTGATTAGTCAATAGAAGAATCCATGGGAATGGTTAGGTATATATTTTAATTTTCTTCATCTTTTTTACTCTTTTTTGGTAAAAGAGAACAAAATGAGAAAGCTAAAAAAATAATAACATAATAGATGGAAGGGAAATAATTTTCAACGCCAAATGAAATACTGACAAGAACAAGCTACAATAATTTCTGCTACTTTGCTTTATTGTAAGCAATAGTAAGCTCTAGAAAGCACATGCATATATTATTGCATAACCTAACTATAAGTTTGTAGGTAGGATGGATAATGGTTTTAAAGATTCACTATTATTTTATTAGGTAAAGAAAAACTTGTTATATTTATGACAATGATATTAATCACTACCTCTTTTCATTTCACTTCCACTAGTATAATTCAATAGGATTGATACATAGAGCATTACCAATTATATTTTAAATAATTATTTTAAACTTAATTCTAGCACTACATCCAAACATCTTGTATTTTGTTTCCAAAACCATTTGAATAATCAAAATTAAACACTAATTGCATATCAATAATTGCTTATAAAAAGTAAACTTAAATAATAATAAATAATTTAGTATTATAAATTATATATTCATTCATAAATTTACCAGATGAGCTCCTCCTTCACTTTGAAACCTGCATACACTAACAATCAAACGATTACATAACACCTGAATATTCCATAAAACAAAGCATATTCAACATATAGACCAAGGAGTAT
>APFE031658142.1:123407-148373 GCA_000404065.3 Pinus taeda | reverse complement strand
CATAGGAATAAAATCTTAAATCAAACTAAATAATTCGTTTCTTTAGGTCCGATAGACCAAAGTTTGGTCTCAATGGACATCATCATCATCATCATCATCATCATCATCATCATCATCATCATCATCATCAATTTTACACTTTTTATAACAATTGAGTTACACATGGGAAGAAAATATTTAAGTGGCTTATTTAATCTTTGAAATAATGATTGTATGCTTTTAAGAAATAGTTAATTTTAACATATTTTTTATTATATATATGGTAATCATTTTACATTCAAAAATATTTTCAATTAGTTATGAAAATTTTTAAAAGATTTTATAAAGTTTATTAGAGTTTTGATTTTTTTTATTAAATTGAATATTTTGAAAATAAAAAGAAAATTTAAAATTTGAATTTCTATTTTTTTATGGGCTCGTAGAAATGAAATGACTAATTTTATGAGGTTATAAATATAGTTTGTAAGAAATAAAAAAAATTCTATATGCCATCAAGTATTATAATAGTACACACATCAGATTTCAATATTTATGAAAAACAGTGCACACATCAAATCTCAAAATTGATAAAAAATTCATTATTTATAAAAATAACAATAAAATATTATATGCTACCAAGTGTCATAATAGTACACACATCAAATCTCAAAATTTATGAAAATTTCATTTCTAAATGTGTCAAACTCATGTTTCACTTTTAATTAATAGTAATTTTGAAAAATAATTTATCCAGTTTGCTCAAGTTTTGAAATTTTTTAACAATCACATTTATTATGATATTATTTTGGTGTATAGTATATGTGTGTGTGAATTATAATATATATTATATATATTCCTTTTTATATATAATTAAGCATTATATAATCTACTAATATAATACAAATCATTAAACTGAGTAGGTCTACTACTTAAATATTCCTAAGTTAGATCTTTAACAAATATTTTAAGTCTGTTTAGATTCCATACATTGCCCATAACTACAAAAATCCAACAAAAATTTGTGAGTTTTCTATCACTTTCTCTATCAATATAAAGATATTTTTGAAAATGCAATCTCAGTTCTTCCTCTAAACTCTTGTTGCATTTGACTCCCTTAGTACATTAATACAACTTCTTTAGATATATGATCAACATTTGAGTTGAATTATATATAGAGAAAGAAAAAAAAATTGAAATTGTTTTTTACTTTCATAACTTGATTTCTAATTGGAATTGATATTATAGTCACAATTTTACATTTATTGCCTATCCAATCTATTAATAACTTTAAGTCTCCCAATACTTATAAATAGTTTTCTATTGCTTTTTTATAAAAATATAAAATACCTAAAACTTAACTATTCCTTTACTAACAAAATTTTTCAAAATATTATAATATATTGATAATAAAAAACAATGTCCCCTCCATTATAAATCGTTATAGTTCTTTGGTATGCACCTAAGTCAACATGCTTTTTCATAATGAATTATGAGTTCCTTTACAATTATATAATATTTTTCTTTCAAACAATGTTACCTACCTTTAATAGCTAGCTTGATTTTATGGGAAACTTGTGTAGGAGTCATATAAGGTCTTGAAATATCAAGTAGTCAAATAATACAAGGTAAAGACTTATCAGCATTTATAGATGCATTAGTTATTTAAGAATATAGACAACAAACAAAAGCCAATTCATGCCACTTGTTGTGTAAATTTTTATTATAAATGATTTTAATGTAAAATAAATTTTTCATTGTTTTAACTAAACACTTCCTGAATCTTAATTTTGTGAATTCAGCTATAAAAATATTAGTAGTTAAAAACTTTAACAATTTTATTTGTTTTAATATTATAAAATTTTGTTTTCATATACTAAAGTAGAAACCTAAAATCAAAAGTTGAAGAAGATCTAAACTATTATAACATCACTTTTAAAATGGAACCTTGCAAATCATAAGTTTTAATAATTAAAAAAAAAAGATCTTTATGCATGAGCACGAGGGGAATTTTTATAAATCTGCTATCAATTACTTTTTGCATAAGAGAAAGGCACTAAGCAGCGATGCTGCATATTAGACTTGTTTAATAATCAAATTTGAGCCAAAGCAATCATATTAATTAATGCAAAAAAAAAATAATTACTAACTTTCGAAAAGTTGCACGCACACACACACACACACACACACACACACATATATATATATAAAATTGTTTTTCATTTTCATTTTCTTTATTATGCTTGTTTCAATTTTTCTTTAAATATTTATTAGTTTTTCTTTGACAAAAAAAATTATGGGTCTTATCCATAGATTAATGTTGAGAATTTTATTTTATTTTTTTAATTTTTTTTTTTTTTTTAAAGGTGATTGGTTGAGGTCTTAATGAGTTGTTTAGTAACTTCCATTTTTATTAGTTTTTAGTTTTATTTCCTTTTTGTTTAATTTTTTGTTTTTTATTTCTTTTTCTTTTTTTTGTTATTTCCATTTTCATGAATTATAGTTTTTTGTCCATATTTTCAATTTAAGATGACTTATTATTTTCTGAATTCAGGGTTCTATGATCCACATTACATTAAGAATATATTTTTCGGTAGAAATCACATAAAAGATTTTTTTTTATCACGCTTTAGAAGAAAATTGGTGAGTCCAAGCATCGTTCTAAATCTTTCAAGCTTTTCTCTTCCAAGTGCTTTGGTGAAGATGTCCGCAATTGGCTCATTAGTGAAACAATGGTAGAGATGGATTATTTTGGCCTCAACATGATGCCAAATCAGATGATATTTAGTATTGATGTGCTTTGCTCATTCATGGAACTTTGGGTTCTTGGCCAACTTTATTATAGATAATCAAGCTGAAGTCGCCCACTTGTGTATACTTGATTCCAAAGTCTTGAGTTCCCTTCAAGTACTTTAGAACTCTTTTTGGAGCAGACCAATGTCCCTCAAAAGGCTTTTGCATAAATCTGGAGAGGATTCCAACAACAAATGAAATCTCTGGTTTGGTAGTGGTTAGGTAGTTGAGACTTCCTACAAATTGTCTATACTTTCTTGCATCCTCAAATTCTTTTCCTTCAATGGATATGAGCTTTAAATTTTGTTCCATTGGAGTAGTCAGAGGATTGCATTCAGTCATGCCAAACCTGTTCAATAGATCTCTAATGTACTTCTTTTGAGAAAGGAATATGGACTTTGGATGTTGAGTTACTTCAATACCAAGATGGTAATGAACATAGCCCAAATCAGTCGTTTTAAAACCTTTCTTCAATTCCTTCTTTATAGATGCAATGTAGCTTTCATTGTTCCCTGTCATCAAAAGATCATCTACATATACCACAAGACATACAACTGTTTTTCCAACTTTCTTGACAAACAAAGTTGCATCATCAAGGTCATAATGTTCGAAATTGAGTTTCAGAAGATGCTTAGTCAGTTTTTCATACCAGGCTCGTGGTGCTTGTTTGAGGCCATACAAGGATTTCACAAGTTTGCATACTTTATGTTCATGTCTTTTCACAGCAAATCCTTCAGGCTGGGACATAAAAACATTTTCTTTTAGATCTCCATTCAAGAAAGCGGTTTTTACATCCATTTGATGTACTTTCCAACCATTCTGAGCTGCTAGGGCAAAGAGTGTCAGGATGGTAGCCCATTTTGCTGTGGGGGAAAAAGTTTCCTCATAATCGATCCCTTCCTTTTGTGAAAAACCTTTTGCCACAAGCCTGGCTTTGTGCTTGTCAAGTGAGCCATCATCTTTGTACTTGTTCTTGTAGACCCACTTGCAGCCAATTGGTTTAGTTCCCAATGGAGGATCAACCAACTTCCAAGTGCCATTCTTTATCAGGGCATCATACTCCTTTTGCATTGCTTCTCTCCATTCATCATGAGAAGCAGCTTCTTTGAAGAGTGTTGGTTCAAAATATGTAGACAAATTGAACTCACAATCATAAGAAACATCCATATCAATAGGTGAATTAGAGTCATCTACACTACCTCCATTTTTCCGGTTTGAATTTCTAGTTTCTATCTTTCCAACCTCATCAAGATGAACACTTTCAAGTGTCTTTGTCAGCCACTTTGGGGGACCTTTCTTAGATGGTCCAGGCTACTCCGTTGATTGAGTTGGGACTGAATCAAGATTTATTCTCCCAATTCTGTCAATCACATCACTCAAAGTATCATCCATTGTTGGAGTTTCATGTAGGGGAGAGAGTGCTTCAGAAGAAGATTCCATAGATTGATCTAGTATAGGATTCCCCCTTCAAGATGTGGAATCTGATTATCAAATTCTTGAAATGATTTTGCATTTGTAAATCTATCCAAGCGATCAAGTTGCCTTTCAACAACATTGTCAGTTTTGGGTGATTCAAGAAAGATTACATCTCTAGATACAACAAACTTTTTGTTGACTTCATCATAGAGACGATATGCTCTGGAGGTGTTTGAATACCCAAGGAAGATACACTTATGACTTCTTACACCAAGTTTGTTTCTATGTACCTTTGGTATCAAGGTATAACAGGTGGAACCAAAAACCCTGAGATGCTTTACCGAAGGAATGTGCCCATACCACATTTCATAAGGAGTCTTGCTTCTAATAGCATTAGATGGACATCTATTTTTTATATATACAACACATAGAACTACATCAACCCAAAACATCATTTTTACATTTTTGAAGAACAACATGGAGCTTACCATATTTAAGATTGTCCTATTCATTCTTTTAGCTACTCTATTCTATTGGGGACTATAAGGCACAATTGTTTGATGTTTGATCCCATGTTGGCGAAGATAGTTTTCAAATTCATTTGAAGTGTATTCTTTTCCATTATTAGTGCGAATGGAGCTAATATGAGATTGTGCATCATTTTCAATCCATGCACGAAAGTTCTTGAATGTTTGAAAAACATCATATTTGTTCTTCAATAAATAAACCCAACACATTCTGGTGTAGTCATTAATAAATGTCATCATATATTTATTTCCATTTGCAGAAGAGACAAGCATTGGACCACATAAATCTGAATGAATGAGTTCAACTTTTCTATGTGCTCTAGAGTGTGAATCATGAAAGGACTGTTTGCTTTGCTTTCCTAGAATGCAAACATCACATTGCTTAAGCTTCCTAGGAATTGTAGGCAAACCAGTAACACCATTTTTCTTCAACAAGCGGAGGCTGTCATAGTTCAAATGTCCAAATCTAGCATGCCATAATAAACTTGATAGAAGTGTACCTTCTTCATAATTAGAATTATATGAGAAATTTTGTTTACGAGCAGAGGTACCCTGCAGCTTGAGAAGCCTTTCTTCTTCTATCCCTGTCATGACAAGTGAGTGGTCAGATTCTTTTCTCACCTCAAGTTTGCCATCAAACATATGAATGGAGTGACCTTGCTGGTGGGTGTGGACCAAGGACAATAAGTTTCTCCTCAGTTGTGGGAGATATAGAACATGATGTAGAAGAAATTCTGGAAGACTAGGCAATTTAAGCATGATTGTGCCAAGCTTTGATGGCTTGAGTTTTGATTGGTCTACAAAGTATACTACTCCATCAACATTGTTAGTAAATTCTTCAAGAAAATATTTTCTATGAGTCATGTGGAAAGTTTCTCTTGAATCAAGCAACCAATCATTTTTCGAAGAAGCAAGTGAAGCATTAAATAAGTCTTCATTTACTCCAATATTACATTGTGCCACAACATAATTAGTGGATTCAGGTGCTTTACCTTTGTCTGTGTCATTAGTTTTACCTTTGGGTTGGTTTCTTTGCTGCTCAATTTTGTCCCAAGGTAACTTGCATGTGGAGGCAGATCCATTTCTTTTGTAGCGTATGCGGTGCAAATCTGACTTTTCTCCTTGAGAGTCTCTAGCCCCCCTACCTATGAAATATCTTCCTCTTCCTCTTCGATCACCTCTTCCTCTAGAAGATCTTGGGAAATATTAATTTTTTTATGAGCAAGGCACATAGCCTCTTCAGAAGATTCAGGGGTTGTCTTCTTCCCAAACGATTTCTCTCTTTTAGAAATTTTTTTCACAAGGGAGTTAAAGGTAATATCTTTGAGATTTCCATTTGCTTGCAATGACTCAAGATAATTGGAGTAAGTAGTATAAAGTACCTTGAGAAAAGCGATAAGAGGAATATCCAATTCAACCTTAGTGACTTTGATATCATGCATTATAGATTTTACTCTGGATGCAAGAGCAAGACGATCATTATTTTGTAATTCAAGGGTGAAGATTTTAATCATAAGTTGAACAACTTCAAGTGTAGAGTGTGAGTCATAGAGTTCCTTCGGCTTTTGTAAGGCTTTAAATGCATTTGAAAATGGCAAAATGTGTCGACTCACCTCTTCACTTACTGATGCTGCAATCAATGCATAGGCTTTGATGTTCTTATGTTCCCAAATGGCGAGCTCCTTGTCTGAGATAGGCTGGATTGGCTCTTTGTCTCCTTCTCCAACACACACTCCTTTCCATATCTCATTAAAAATGAGAGTGTGTTGAATTTTCTGCGACCATTCAGGATAATTCACCTTTCCATTGAGAACTACTCCCACAATAGCTATAATTGAATGCATTGTAAAATCTGTGTACAGTGGAGAAAAATATTGTTGCTACAAAATTTTACTTGTAAAATGATTGTTATACCAACAACGTTAAACATAACAACATTCAACATTCATCCAATATTAGAGTCTGACTGTAGCTATGGTTCTTTTGTTGCTTTGTATGGTATAGATGAACGACGGAGATGAGCAAAGGAGATGAAAGGAGGAGGGCCGTCGATGATAAGCGATCAACAATTATTGCAAGCAAAACAAGTCGAGGCGATAACCACGGCTAAAGGTGGATTTCAGGTTACAAGTGGGATTTCGTGTGGATAAAAAACGGTAAGTGGTATTGAGAGGGGAGCACCTGATTCCACCAAGCGATTGACACGTAGCGAATAGGGAAGAGAGAAAAACCACTCGTATCAGGCAGGTAACTCTCGTGCAACTAATGTACCTGAAATCACTATAAACCATAGGATTTTGAGGTGATGATCAATGGTGGGGATTAAAAGGCACTTTTCAGGTGGGTAACCTCCATGCAAGTGGTATCCCTCGAAATCAATGTCAGCCGTCAGATCTAGAGGTTGAGATCAACAGTGGAGAATGAGCCAGATAAAGTGAAATATCGAGAACTGTGTCTGAGCGGGTTTAATGAACAGTATGATCGCATAAAAAACATGCAGTGGTATTGATCGGGGCAAGAGATTTGCGATATGAAATTAAAAAGCAGAACCGACAATATTTATATACATGGGTTTATAATACTTGAGATCCGGCTCAAGGGAATATGAAAAAGGATATATGTGAATACAAAAAAGGATATATAGTTCTTCAATGCAAAAGGGTATATATACCATACTCAGAGCAGGAGGAAATCCAAGTCATTATAGCACCTTCGGCTTCAACAGCTAGCTCCAATGCAACACACTTCAACGAATGTATTAAACGATAAATGAGATTTCATAGGGATTTGATAGAAATGTCAGCCTGCAAAAGATGCAAAACAAAGGAAAAATAGAATAAGAGTTACAAATTAAAAAGGAAGCCAAAAAATGGCGCCTGCTCTGATACCATGTCTGACCAGGAGGTAACTCCTCAAATCAAAACTCAAATTATTCATTCAGGTTGTTCATTATTATACAAGAGGGAGTGACTGTTCGGTTCATCTCCCGATGAATCTCTATCTTCTCTATTATTTATTTACATTAATTATAGTTGTACACCCAATCCCTCTGAGTAGGTGTCAACAAATACGTTGTGTAATTACTTGCTCACAGGAATTCTTCAGCGCCCGACAGGGCCATCCCATCCACCAATGTTCAGCCAAATGCCCATGGCTGGGTAATCTGTTCCAACTGAAATATCAACAGGATCATCTCAGATATTTCGATGTTATTATCAAACCATCATCTGTTTAGGGTTTTTGTTAAAGGTATTGTACAATTTTTTGAATCATATTTAATGAAAATGGCACTGGGAAATTTTACATCTGATTTCTCTAGGAATTATAAATATTGTGTTGATAGTTCCACTACATTCAATTTCAATTGTTTAGGGGATGCAAACTCTAGTGCTTTCGATGGCAGTAGCTCTGACAGTTTTAAAACCAATGGTATTCAAGGAGATTCTTGAATATACATCTCCGATTAATTATATTTTTCACACCGTTGGATTGATTTGATTGTAAAATATTTTCGTTTTATATTTTACTACTCTTTTCTATCAATATGTTTAGGCTACTCAGTTTTGTTCTTCTCTGCAATTGTTTGGATGTTTGACATTCAGAATGAACTAGGATGATTTTCTTTTGTGTCCTAAAGGTCATGACTAACTATTGAAAAATCGTCTGTATGGATCTTAGTGGAAGTGTAAGCCATTCATGCTAGAAATTGACAAAGTTCTATGATTAATACAAAGATTGTTTTCTTCATACTGTGTGATGTTTATGACTAGTATATTATTTTCCATATGTACATTGCTGGTTAAATTTTAAATATGTAGTTTTCTTGATGAGAACACATAGCTTGTCGCAACACGTCAGATGAACATAATACAAAAGGATAACCACAAACTCTCTCATGAGATGAAGGAAGAAGCGGTAACATTTTATCTATAGATCTAAACTCTCTATCATATAGTAGAACTCTATGGTAAATATTAAGAGTTTTGTATGACATAGGAAATAAATCCATAGCTGGTAGATTTTATGTGCACTGGGCAATTGGATGTGCTACAAGAAGCTATCTCCTTTGTCCCCATCCTGGGTGACATGTGATATTTCCGTTGCCATGGAATAAACTATATGTAAACTCTAAACAATTCCTTGGAGGAACCTGTTATACAGGAAAATAGCCTCCTCATTAACTCAAAGGAGAAAGGCAAGATGACTAAAAGCTTGACCAAGTTCACAGGCCTATTTTCCAAGCTAATGCTCCTCGGGAACTAGCAAGGTGCTTTATAGATCTTCCTAGCCATGAATCAGGTGCGTTAGTCCCTAGGGCAACTCTCTGTGTTTCCCTGGGGGCAATGTTAGTCAACTTTGGTGAGTTTATGGAGGTCAAAGGAGCGGATTGATCAAATAATATCCCGATATTCACTCATATGTCAGACCAACAAGTAGGGAAACATCCAGATTCGACCTATTTGAGGATATTACTATTCCTAACGGAGTCTAACAAACAAGGAAAGAGTGATAAAACATGGAAAAATCCCAACTTTTGCCCAAAAGAAGTCATGAAAGAATTGGCAAGGCTTATCCTCTCATGCTATATATTTGAGGCTTGGGTGTCATACCAATCAGTAACTCCACAAAACAAATCAGTTCGTATTATTCCTTCAGGTTGGTCTTTATTATATACATGAGGGAGACTCTTCACTTCATCTCCCGATGATTGTGCATATCTCTTATTATTTATTTACATTGATTTTATTTATTCACCCAATCCTAATGATTAGGTTTCAACATCCCATCCCCTTAATCTGAAGGGATGTTGGTGAGTCCAAGCATCATTCTGAATCATTCAAGCTTTTCTCTTCCAAGTGCTTTGGTGAAGATGTCGGCAATTTGATCATTAGTGGAACAATGATGGAGATGGATTGTTTTGGCCTCAACATGATGTCGAATCAGATGATATTTGGTATTGATCTGCTTCGTTCGATCAAAAAATTTGGGTTCTTGGCCAACTTTATTGCAGAGGTATTGTCAATCATGAGTGGAGTTGATTTTACTTGTTTTACCTTCAAATATTCAAGAATTTTCCTGAGCCACACAATTTCTTTTGTTGCTTCAGCTGCTGCCATGTATGTTGCTTCTATTGTGGAATTTGATGGAACTGATTGTTTGCATGATCTCTAGGAGACAACTCCTGATCCAAGACTCATAACATATCCTGAAGTAGATACCCTAGTTTCTTTGTCTCCATCGAAGTCTGAATCAGAGTATCCAATCAAACTGAAGTCGTCCACTTGTGTATACTTGATTCCAAAGTCTTGAGTTCCCTTCAAGTGCCTTAGAATTGTTTTTGCAGTAGACCAATGTCCCTCACAAGACTTTTGCATAAACCTAGAGAGGATTCCAACAACAAACAAAATGTCTGGTCTGGTAGTAGTTAGGTAGTTGAGACTTCCTACAAGCTGTCTATATTTTGTTTCATCCTCAAATTCTTTTCCTTCAATAGATGTTAGCTTTAAGTTTTGTTCCATTGGAGTAGTAAGAGGATTGCATTTTGTCATGCCAAACATGTTCAATAGATCTCCAATGTATTTCTTTTGAGAAAGCAATATGGACTTCGGATGTTGGGTTACTTCAATACCAAGATAGTAATGAACATAGCCCAAATCAGTCATTTCAAAACTTTTCCCCAATTCCTTCTTTATGGATGCAATGTAGCTTTCATTGTTCCCTATCATCAAAAGATCATCTACATATACAACAAGATATACAACTGTTTTGCTAGCTTTCTTGACAAATAAAGTTGCATCATCAAGATCATAATGTTTAAAATTGAGTTTCAAAAGATGCTCAGTTAGTTTTTCATACCAGGCTCGTGGTGCTTGTTTGAGGCCATACAAGGACTTCATAAGTTTGCATACGTTATTTTCATGTCCTTTCACAGCAAATCCTTCAGGCTGGAACATAAAAGCATTCTCTTTTAGATATCCATTCAAGAAAGCAATTTTTACATCCATTTGATGGACTTTCCAACCGTTCTGAGCTGATAGGGCAAAGAGTGTCTGGATGGTAGCCCATTTTGTTGTGGGGGAAAAAGTATCCTCATAATCGACCCCTTCCTTCTGTGCAAAACCTTTTTCCACAAGCCTAGCTTTGTGCTTGTCAAGTGAGTCATCAACTTTACACTTGTTCTTGTAGACCCACTTGCAGCCAATTGGTTTGCTTCCTAACGGAGGATCAACTAGCTTCCAAGCACCGTTATTTATGAGGGCATCATACTCCTTTTGCATTGCTTCTTTCCATTCATCATTAGAAGCAGCTTCTTTGAAGGAAGTCAGTTCAAAATCTGTAGACAAGTTCAATTCACAATCATAAGAAACATCCATATCAACAAGTGAATTAGAGTCATCTACATCTCCTCCATTTTGCCGGTTTGAATTTATAATTCCTGTCTTTCCAACTTCATCAAGATGAACACTTTCAAGTGTCTTTGTCAGCCACTTTGGGGACCTTTCTTAGATGGTCCAGGATGCTCCGTTGATTGAGTTGGGATTGAATCAATATTGAATCTCCCAATTATATCAATCACATCACTTAAAGCATCATCTGTTGTTAGAGTTTCATGCGGGGGAGAGTGTTCTTCATAAGAATATTCCACATGTTGATCTAGTATAGGAATCCCCCCTTCAAGATGTGGAATTTGATTATCAAATTCTTGAAATGATTTTGCATTTGTGAATCTATCCAAGGGATCAAGTTGTTGCTCAACAACTTTGTCAGTTTTGGATGATTCAAGAAAAATTACATCTCTAGATACAACAAAATTTTATTGACTTCATCATAGAGACGATATGCTTTGGAGGTGTTTGAATACCCTAGGAAGATACACTTACGACTTCTTGCACCAAGTTTGTTTCTATGTACCTTTGGTATCAAGGCATAATAGGTGGAACCAAAAACCCTGAGATGCTTTACCAAAGGAACATGTCCATACCACATTTCATATGGAGTCTTGTTTCTAATAGCATTAGATGGACAACTATTCTTTATATATGCAGCACATAGAACAACATCAACCCAAAACATTATCTTTACATTTTTGAAGAAGGGCATGGATCGTACGATATTTAATATTGTTTTATTCATTCTTTCAGCTACACCATTCTGTTGGGCATTATAAGCTACAGTTGTTTGATGTTTGATCCCATGTTGGCCAAGATAGTTTTCAAATTAATTTGATGTGTATTATTTTCCATTATCAGTGAATAGACCTAGTATGAGATTGTGCATCATTTTCAATCCATTTAAGAAAGTTCTTGAATGTTTGAAAAGCATCAGATTTGTTCTTCAATAAATAAACCCAACACACTCTGGTGTAGTCATTAATAAATGTCATCATATTTATTTCTATTTGCAGAAGGAACAGGCATTGGACCACATAAATCTGAATGAATGAGTTCAATTTTTCTATGTGATCTTGAATGTGAATCATGAAAAGACTGTTTGCTATGCTTTCCTAGAATGCAAGCATCACATTGCTTAAATTTCCTAGGAATTGTAGGCAAATCGACAACACCTTTTTTCTTCAACAAGCGGAGGTTGTCATAGTTCAAATGTCCAAATCTAGCATGTCATAATAAAATTGATGGAAGTGTACCTTCTTCATAATGAGAATTGTATGAGAAATGTTGTGCATGAGCAGAGGTACCTTGCAGCTTGATAAGCCTTTCTTCTTCTATTCCCCTCATGCCAAGTTAGTGGTCAGATGCTTTTCTCTCCTCAAGATTGCCATAAAACATATGAATGGAGTGACCTTGCTGGCAGATGTGAGCCAAGGACAACAAGTTTCTCTTTAGTTGTGGGAGATATAGAACATGATGCAGAAGAAAGTCTGGAAGACCAGGCAATTTACACCTGATTGTGCTAAGCCGTGATGGCTTGATTTTTGATTGGTCTACAAAGCATACTGCTCCATCAACATTGTCAGTAAATTCTTCAAAAAAATCTTTTTTATGAGTCATGTGGCAAGTTGCACCTGAATCAAGCAACCAATCATTTTCCAAGAAGCAAGTAAAGCATTAAATAAATCTTCATTTACTCCAATATTACATTGTGCCACAACATAGTGAGCAGATTCAGGTGCTTTACCTTTGTCTGTGTCATTAGTTTTACCTTTCTATTGGTTTCTTTGCTGCTCAATTTTGTTCCATGGTAACTTGCATGTAGAGGCATCATGTGATCCATTTCTTTTGCAGTGTATGCAATGTAAATCTTCCTTTTCCCCTTGAGAGTGTCTGCCCCCCATGCCTCTAAAATATCTTCCTCTTCCTCTGTGACCACCTCTTCCTCTAAAAGAATCTTGAGCAGGATGATTTTATTTATGAGCAAGGCACACAACCTCTTCAGAAGATTCAGGGGTTGTCTTCTTTCCAAAAGTTTTATCTCTTTCAGCAATTTGTTTTCACAAGAGAGTCAAAGGTAATGTCTTTAAGATTTCCATTTGCTTGCAATGACTCAAGATAATTGGAGTAAGTAGGATAAAGTGCCTTGATAAAAGCAATAAGAGGAATATCCAAATCAATTTTAGTGGCTTGGATATCATGCATTATAGAATTTACTTTGGATGCAAAAGAAAGAGGATCATTATTTTGCAATTCAAGAGTGAAGAGCTTAATCATAAGTTGAACAACTTCAAGTGCAGAATGTGAGTCATAAAGTTCTTTCAACTTTTGTAAGGTTTCGAAAGTAGTTGAAAATGGTGTAATATGGTGACTCACCTCTTCACTTACAGATGCTGCAATTAATGCATAGGATTTGTTGTTCTTATTTCCCAAATGACGAGCTCTTTGTCTAAGGTAGTCCATTTTAGTTGTTTGTGTTTGTCTCCAATGCACACTCCTTTCCATAGCTCATTGAAAATGAGGGTGTGTTTTATCATTCAAGACCACTCAGCATAATTCTCCTTGCCAGTGAGAACTATTCCCACAATGGATATGATTGAATGCATTTTGTAACAAAAAATTTTGCTGCAAAAGTTTACTTTTAATGGGAAAAAATATACATTTGATATGATGGGATAGACCAGTCAGTAACTCCACAAAACATGGGGCATTGTGAAAAATATCGAAAGTATTGAAAGGATTTGCTATTGACTGTCAAAGCTTTACATTAGACACTGGTTCATCAAGAGGTTAAGAAGAGAGAGAGAGAGAGAGAGAGAGAGAGAGGATCTAAAGGAGTAAGGGAAGCTTGATGCAACTGATGGTTGTAATCGCTCTTTCCTATCATTAATATAGACCTACAAATGCATTGCTTACTCCATGGTGTTGGCATTGTGATTTATTTACATGTTTATGCAACACTATTGATTATGAGTAGCTTAGATATGTGTAGTTAGATATCCCTATGTATTCTTGTATTGATTATCAAAGTTATATTCTTTGATATTACTCCTCACCTTGTTTATGTGTAGGTATTGACCTAGGAGCTAGCTGAGGGGTCTTCTGCTCTACTACTTTGAGTTCTCCAGCAACGCCACACCAAGATCAAAGGTAAAAATCTTCCTTCTTACTTTTATTACCATTTCATTAATAGGGATATGTGCATGTATCTTTGTGCCAGCTACAGCTAATCTTGTTTGCCAAGGATCTCAGGAAGATCCTTGAGGGTACTTCCACAACAATTCGTGCATTAATCCCAATAGCAGAACTAGCAACTTCACTGGGGACTATACTTAGTTCTTGGTTTTCTCCTTGAAAGTTCCTAGATCTCTCTTTCTTCTAGGTCCTCTTGTACTTCTTGTTTCCTTTTCTGACCACTTAGGACTATACAACACCCTTCTCAGAGTGCTCAGCTTTTGATTTGATCCCAACAACCTTGTTTTAGATCTTTTGCCACACTAATGCACCCTAGCAGTGAATCCAATGCTTTATAAACCATTGTTTCCTTGTAAACAGAGCATTAGTGCAATCACTAACTCTTTGTGTCCTCTTTTGAAGTGCGTTAGCTAGCCAAATATTGATAAACAACCAGCTCTATGAACTCCTGGGTTGGGAAAGCTTTTTGTAGGCTCACCAAGGAACTGAAGTTGTGAAATATCCTTCTATACATCCCATGACTCAAGTCTATCTGAAGATTTATTTACTAAAGGTTTCATGCATCCTTATAATCCTCCAATCACTAATCCATTGAGATAGCTATTGATTCAAGTTGCACCTGTACCTCCTATGTCTTCCACTGCACCTATACCCACCATCCCATCGATGACTAATAGGTTGTGGGCTTTTGTGGACACTTTTGGTCCACCCTCACTTCCCTAGTCGATAGTCAGTACTACAGCACTGATGGGAAACCCTGCTATGCCAACTTTTCTAGGTCCTAGCACCTTAGTTACACCCAACATGAGCGGAACCAATACATACCGGTTTTTGCACCTTTTGTGTCTACTTCTAGACCTTTGGAAAGTGCTTCATATAGCGTGGTTAGAAATGGTCCCTTCAGCAACCCCTTTGGTTGGAATCCTTTGTTTAGTTCCAAGCCCCAGGTTCAAATTCTTGGGGGAATCATCCCAACATGCACATAATGGCCGGGAACATTACAGTCCCCCCTCTGTTTATAGGAAAAATTGGACATTCATTGATTGACATGAATCCTCCATATGTCAGTCAAGTGTCGATGGTGAACTAAGTGTCTGGCAGGATCCCTCAACCTAGTCTTGCTCAATCCATTTGGGGCACCCAATTATCAACCTCAAATGAGTCAAGGGGGAACTTATTATCCTGGGTGAAATCAAGCTCATATCCCTAACCTTACAACCCCTATGGACAACCACAATATACAACTGTGCCCCAAGGAAATTATTATTCTGCAAATCCTGTGTATAAAGTTGGGAACAATATGATGGGAGGACCGCAAGGACCCTCAAGTCATGTGTCATCACCTTGGTCTGAATCAGGGGCATCAAATACTTTTCCTTTCTTGGAAACACTTGACATCTCTGATTTGTACAAACTCACTAATGACCCCATCCACCATAACTTACTTTGGCCTCCAATCCCACACAAAATTCCTACCGGCATCTCGAAGTTCGAAGGGAAACAAGGGAAGGATATGGGTACACACATCACCACTTTCATATATGGTGAATGTCCAAGTCCATGGTGGATCATAGTATCTAGCTCCGACTCTTCCCCAACCTTACTGGAAATGCAACCAAGTGGTACATTGAGTTACCACACTTATTAGTTAGTACCTTTGGCACCTAAGCAATGAAATTTTTAAAGCACTTTTAGCTACTCATCTACTATGAAACTAGGACGGAACTCCTAACTACTTTACACCAAGACACTGCCACCCACATCTCCGATCACATTCATGAATGGAGATGTAGGTAGAGGCTAGTCAAAGTGCCCCTTCCAGATTATCTATTAGTGGATTGGTTATGTAAATCTCTTCTCCCCCAAATCGCTAAAGATGTTGCCTTAGGTGGTGTAGTCACTGAAGACCAATCCATTCGTTATGCCCAACACTTGGATTTGATTTATTTTTAGTCTGGCACATTATACGATGTCATCCTCAATTTGGACAAAACTTCCAATGCTCTTGCTACTCAGCAACCCGATGCACACATTGATGGTATTATCGGCGCTACACCCAGGGCTATTGTAAAATAACTGAGCGGACACATTTCCCAGTTATCTATTGATCCCACTACCTAATCGACATCTCTTCCTACCACTGTGATAAACTCTCTGCAATATACACAAAAACCTAGTGGTAAGAATAAGAAGAATAAGAAAAAGACCTCTCCTTCTAAAGAGAAATCAACCAAGCAGTCCAATCCAAAGCAGAAAGTTGTTGCGCCACCTAATAGTGGAAAGGACAACGCTGTCAATTTCCCTTACAAGATCTGTGCGGAAGACCATATGACACATCGTTGTCTACATCTCTAGGAATGAATAGATCTCCTTGCTCAAAAGGACACTAGTCGGACTCGAGCGGTCCTGAACAACCCTTTTCCTACTCAGCAGCAGCAACATATTATTTTGAACCTGCCTCAACCCCCGCAAGGGGTAATGGCAGTTCACATTTTCCTTCAGCTCGTGAAGGACCATATGCCATTTACGCCTTTGAAACGGTCGATCTTCAAACGAGAGCCAAAAGTAATGGAGCTCTAGTCGCTAACACCAAGGAATCTTCCTCAAGTTCAAACCCACCACTGCCAACGATATTCATATTGAACGGTCGGTTGCTGATCTTGTGATTTCCCCCCAAAAGGGGGACTTAGTCATACAACACATAATACATCTTCACGTGTTGCCCATACCTACGGTATCGTAGAAGATTTGGCACAAGCACCATCATCTATGTCGGCACTCGAAGTATTGCAAACTTGTCCAGCACAAAGAAAAGCTATGCTTTCGGCTATTGGTGTGGTTGACCCTCAAGATTCCATGCTAGTAATATTTGACATTGAAAAATGTAAACCTCCCCTTTCACACCAACTTGCATTTCAAGTGAATTTTTTTCCGAAAGGATGAGGGGTACATAGAACTATCATTAACAAAGGCACTTCAACCTATGTCATTTCAGATTCATGTTGGCTTGCCTTGGGTTCTCCAACCCTCTCATTGTTGTCTAAATCCCTTAAATCTTTTGACAATGATATTTTCATCCCAAAAGGTTATCTTGACAGCTACCCCATCACTTTGAGTGGGAAAATGGTAATGGTGGACATTGAAGTCGTAGATCGAAAACTCGACTATAATCTGTTGTTAAGCCATAGTTGGACTTATGCCATGACTGCCATTGTGTCTACTGTTTTTCACATCATCCTATTTCCATTAGATGGAAGGATAGTCATAGTGGACCAGCTATCCTTTTTCACCTTAGATTATTCCTTGTTACCTAGTGGCTCTGTACCTTTATTGGGTGGCATACCTGACTCTTATGTTAGTATCAGTACTAGTCTTTTGAAGGTTTCTTCCTTGATGGGTTGTTTTCCTCTCCCGCTACTCGTGGTTCCACAGAGGTTTCTATGGTCTCATCTATTCCTCACGAACCAACTGATCCCTAGATCCTCCCAACCCCTTTAGACATTAACTCTTATGGAGAATAAATGTCGCTGTCACGAATAGAATTGGATTATCAAGTCATTCAATTTGCATCTGATTCTCCAGTCACTTTGGTCATGACCAACGATACCAACTCCTCTCCCACAATGACTCCCTCTAATGATCTATTCAATCAAGTCCTACATTCAGACGAACCTATTAGAGAGATCATTTTTTTAGAGGAGCTACCATGGAAAAAGTCTCACCATCGTGTTTCGATATCTGATTCGAACACGATACCTATACAAATCCTATCCTTTGAAACACCCAAGATTATTCCCTTGCATTATACAACCATCCAAGCTTTGAATTCAAAAGGGAGAAATATTTCAAAGACACTTCTTGTTGATATTTTAGTCAAGACAGGAATTGTGGAAAAGATACAGTTTGGAGCCAATTTCACTCCTGAGGAAGTTGCAAACTTCACCTACCTTTTCAAGGAATCTTGCGATATATTTGCTTGGAATTATGAGGAAATTCCCGACATAGATCCATCTATTGTCTAGCATGAGATCAAGGTTTATGACAATGCCAATCATGTATGCCAAAGACTTCGACTAGTCTAATCCCACAAAATTGTAGCCATCAAGACTGAGGTGGAAAGATTGTTACATGCTAGTTTTGTTTACCCCATTCCCTTAATGGAATGGGTTTCCAATCTGGTTCTTGTAGATAAAAAACATGGTACCATCTACATCTGTGTCGACTACTGGGATTTGAACACTGCGTGTCCAAAATATAATTATCCGACACCATTCATCGACCAAATAATTGAATATTGCACCGGTTGTGAATCCTTCTCATTTATGGATGGTTTCTCAGGCTATAACTAGATCACTATAAAATCCACGGACTAGCACAAAACCGCCTTCATTTTCCCTTGGGAATATTTGCATATAGAAAACTCCATTTTATTTAAAGAATGTTGGAGCAACATTTCAAAGGGCCTTGGACTACGCATTCCATGATATCAGACACATTGTTTAAGCTTACTTTGATGACCTTCTAGTCCATTCCAAGAAGTGAACCCAACACCTAGTTAATCTACGAGCAATATTTCTTAGGTGCAGGTTCTATAACATACGTCTGAGTCGACACAAATGCATGTTCTTTGTCAAGTGTGGACATCTACTTGGTTTCATTGTCTCCAAACATGGGATTAGGGGTTGATCCTGATAAGGTAAAGGTAATTACTCAATTTCCTTAACCACAATGCATTCTACAGCTTCAATGTTTGCAAGGGAAAGCAAAATTCTGACGACAATTCATTGTAAACTATGTTGAGTTGATGAAAAGCTTTATGCACCTACTAAATAAGGGAGTACCATACTTGTTTGATGATCAAGCCCAATGATCATTTGATGCCTTGAAACGGGCACTTATATCTTCCCACTGCTTGGTGCTCCCAACTATGCGTGCAACTTTCTTCTCTATATGGTAGCCTCGCCATCCTCTATTCGAATGGTGTTGGTTCAAACCCATGATAATCTTAGTGAGCATGTGATCTATTATCTCTTGAAAGGCCTCGATGGGCCCAAACTTCGATATTCACATGTGGAAAAGTTGTCCTTGGTAGTTGTCTTTGTTGTCAATAATTTTCGACACTATATACCACTACGACATACTATTGCCATCACCTCAGAGAATCCCATGAGACACATTTTGTCTCGTCAAGTCATTGGAGGAAAATATGCCAAATGGATTGTTATCCTCCAGCAGTTTTATTTGTTTTTCACCACTGCTAAGGTGAAAAAATTCCTTAGCCTTCGTAGAACTATTGTCAGATCTTCCCATTTTCTATCCAAATGAGATGGCCCATGATCCTCCTCTAGATGAATCTATCTATCTAATTGACTCAATTGACCCTTGGTATGGTGACATTTTATTCTACCTCCAAGTGCAACGATTCCGCCTTGAACTATCGTTAGGTGACTATCGTCGAATCCACCACCAAGATCGACACTATTTAGTTTTGAACAATACTTTATATCATCGTGGTGCTGATATGGTTCTTCAATGTTACCTCACTCATGAAGAGGTGGAACACATTTTAAATGATTGCCATGCTGGGGCATGTGGCAGTCATCTTTCTAGCATATCTACCACCTAGAAAATTTTACGCATAGGATACTACTAGCCAACCTTGCTCAAAGATTGTATGCCCCTTTTCCAAATGGGGTATTGACTTCATCACTTGCAACCCCACCTCCTCTGATGGAAAAAACTACATTATTGTCGTTGTGGACTACTTTATGAAATGGGCTAAAGCCATTCCCACTTTCTGGGCCAATGGAGAAACCACGACGTTATTCCTATTCAATTAGGTGATCTGTAGTAGTCAGTATACCCCACAAGATCGTTACAGACCATGGGTCTCACTTTTAGAACCACGTGATGTCTGACTTAACATCGTTGCTTGGTTTTCTTTAGGAACAATCTTCCTCCTATTATCCCCGGGCTAATGGCCAAGTGGAATCCGTTAATGGCATCTTAAAAACCATGATCCGCAAGTTAGTAGGTAATCGCAAAAACCACTGGCACCACATGTTATATCCTATGTTGTGGCAATATCAAACATCAGCCAAACCTGCTACAAGCTTGACACCATTCTAACTCGCTTATGGGCTGGAATCAGTACTACCTATCGAGTGCCAGATTCCTTCCCTAAAACTTGTTGTTGAACTCTTTCCCAACACCACTACGGAAGAAGAGTGCTTTCTATATCTCAATGAGCTAGACGAGACCAATCGAGATGTCACACTAGCACTCGAAGCACATAAGAATTGCGTCAAAGCCCAATATGACGAAAAGGTCAAGCATCGTTCTTACCAAGAAGGCAATCTTGTTTTACTGTATGATAAAAAAACACAACTTCTTGGGGGCAGGAAAGCTTCAACCATTATGGCTCAGTCCATATGTTGTCACCAAGGCCCTCTCAAAAGGGGCCTATGAACTTCAGGATTGTGAAGGAATCCTAGTTGCGGAGCCCTGAAATGGGCTCTATCTGAAAAGGTATTATGCCTAATATTGCACTAGGCATGTGCTTTGTAATTTTATGTTTTTGTAAGTCTTGCTTCTTTTTGCTATGACTGCATTTTTGGTATTTTTTGAGTATTTGTCTCAAACATGTTTCTCGTTGCATATATGTCTTCATCACCGTTACCATACGTAGGATATGTGGATGGTGCTAGTCATCACGAATGGCACATTGCATCAGCTGCTTGGGTCATTTACACACTCGAGTCAAAACTAATTTGTTCTGGGGGAGTCTTTCTTGGTACGGACGCTAACAATATTGCTGAGTATATGTCTGTCATTTCACTTCTCACTGAAGCATCATCTCGGGACATCTCCAATCTGGTGGTCAGGTTAGACTCTTAGCTTGTCGTTATGCAATTGACAAATCATTATCACATTCACAATCCAATCTTATTACATCATTATTTGAGGGTACGAATCTTGGAACGTCAATTTGAGTTTATTAAATATGAACACATTCCTCGAGAATTTAATGTAGTTGCTGATTCATTAACAAACTATGTATTAGATTAGCATATGTCTCATTTATTATAGATTCATGCATGAAAGTAAAGAATTACACAGTAAAATTTTTACAAAAACATTAAAAAAAATTTACATCATAAAGACACCAATATATATATATATATATATTATATATAATATATATATATAATATATATATATATATATATATATATTTATATTATATATTGAATCCAGTCTCTTACATTAGAAAATTCCCAAACCTTAGGTGTTTTAAATACAAAAAGACTCTACTAAGCCTTGTTATAACACCCATTGGCTACACCAAGCTTCTACTAAAGAGTCTACTACTCATGAAAATTCAGAACAACTCTAGTTATCCTTCGAAGAGGAACCAGAAACCGCTCAGGCACATCGACGGTGTGTTGCTACATATGAGCGGGAAACTTGCTCATGGGAAGAGGAGGAATACCCATGCTCAATCCTTTGAGGTTCCTTAGAACCTTGTGGAGACTTTGTGCATCATCTCCATCTTTGGCAGCTGTCGCACCAACGCTAACTCCAGTTGAATATCCGAGGTTGTACACCATCAATAGAAAGTATCAGTTAGGCCTTCGTCTCTACATGAGGACTCTTGGACCCACCAAGCATACGATCATCCACAAAATGGCCCTCATGGACCTTGACTTGATCTGCTCAGTGGGGACTCTATTGCTCACTAAGCCACTATTAGGCCTATAGTAAGTTTGGACCAACTTGAGGGTGGACCGTGGATCTATCCTACCCCCGGTCAAGTTTTCTCGTGCGCCTCTACACGACAAACCCATTAGAAAATAGATATCATATCTATCGATCGAGAGCTTCTTATCCCCGATTCAGAAGACCCCTTGGTGTTCATTCCATTGTTGGATTATCCAAATTAGAAGTTCTTCTTGACCCTTCATTAGGTCAAGCCTTGCATACTTCATCAAGCTACATATTCATAGTGAAAGTATGCATGTTATATCATTTAGCATTTGTAGTTCATGGCTATCATGAACTCTTTCTCCCCATAGACTCATAATGATGGCTCCAAAACTACACAAAACACCAAAAAATCAGTCAAAATGATGGAAACACGATACAAAAATCATGTGTTGGGGTTTGGAAGTGTGTCCATGCTGCCTAACACCCCCCCAGGGCCCACAGGGTGTGTTAACACACCCCTGCAGGCCATGAAAGTCGTTTAACGCCACTCTAGACCCGGAGGGGAGTGTTAAGCACAAAACATAGCTAGGGCTTCCCTAAACTGAAAAAGTCCACCCCTAATGCAGCTGAAAAAGGTTAAATAATGCAAGATAAAGGTTTTTTCATCTACCTGGAACAAACGGCACATCGAATGGTCGCTTGGATTGCTCGCAGTTTCCTGGGGAAGATTTGCTCATCTTTCACTCCAGAACACTCTCACAACACTCAAATTATGCAAATAGTGAAAATGGAGGCTCAAAAACCTCCTTATAGTGACTCTGGAGGTATGACTCACCTTAGTTATTCATTTAATTTGATTTTTTTTCATTCCCTATGTTGTTTATCATATGCCAATTCGATATATTATCAATATTACTCATGCTTTGATGAAGGGATTTCAGGGCTGAATTGAAGAAACAACCATGTTTGATTCACTCAGAGTGCTTTCTTTTATGGGATATTTTCTTACTCTTAAACTGAATAATATCCTCGAGTTTTCATCGTCATGCTTGTAAAACTCCTATGACGAAAATATGAGATCTTTCTTTTTTGGGACTCTTTCTTGCTCTTAAATTGAAAAATCCTCGAGTTTTTCCCTTCTTCAGGCTCGCTAAATCTATGAAGAAGGCATGAATAGTTATTTTTCTCTCTTTTTCCTTGCTCATTAAACTAAAAAAGATACCTCAATTTTTCTTCATTTGAGTCGTTAAAATTTGATGAAGATCTATTGAGTTTGTCATTGCGTGACTCATTAAAATTTCATGATGAATATCGAGTTTACTCTGTCCCCTTGTACTCATAACAAAATGAGGCAAACATATATTGAGCATAGGTTTATCACTTTATCTGGGCTCATTTGACTAACTTATGAAAAAGGAACTATGTCGGGTATACTATTAAACCTTTGTCGCACCTAGTTAACAACTATGACAAAGGGACCCCCCTGGAGTCGCTCTTTACGATCTTTTCAGACTCTCTAAACATGAAAAGACCACCCAATTTACCCATTCGGACTCATTAAATTTAATCAAATGTGTAAATTGGACAACACAATTTCTTTATGTCAGTATTTTGGAAGTATTTTTCTGGCAGCAATCGTTCCCTTGAACATGGCACTCCCTCAACAAAACCTCCTTTTTGTCGGCCTATCAAAATGAAACTTATCATCCTATGATTTTAGCCTATATACCCTGATGTTCTTGCATCTTTGTATCCTAACTCTCTTTGGTTTTTATGAGTTTAGTGTTGCCTGTTTAAAACCTTTATGCCGTGCCTTTTATTGTTCAAGGGATCCCTTTATCCTCTGTTTCATCTATCAAACCAACAAACATATACTTCCATCATGCCCTCTATCGATTTGACCCATTGCTCAAATTTTTTATTCAAAAATAATCATTCTTGTCTTGTTTTATGGTGAATGATGTAGGACACATTATTTCCTACCTTTTGACAAATCTCTTCCTATCGACTTCAACACTCTATCTAGGTGTTATGTGGAATTTTGCATCTACAGATAAATACAATTTCCCTAGGTGAGTAGCTACACCTAGAACAACAGATTTAAAGAATTTAATCTTTTTTCTATAGAAGATAAATAAGACAAGGGACCTACTTGTTATCTTTCGCTTCCCTCTGTCTCCTTTGAATAGCTCCTATCGCTCCTTTGTGAACTAAATCCGCTCGATAAGTACCTGCAATCATAAATAGAGGACAAAACCCAATCAAAGCAAGAGATCTATTTATTATAAGCAAATTGAATCGAAATAATTTACACATATAATCATCATATATAAAGACAAGAATATGGGAAAGGGTGTAAACAACTTTATTAAGTAGAAGGAAGAGTTACAACCAAGAAGTATGATCCCAAGTCACTCATCCAGCTTGAGTTCCATCCTTCATCATACCATAAACACAACACTTCGGCAGCATAACAATACTTGCTTACAATCTCAAACCTCACACCAACACTATCACCTTACAAATTCTCAAAGTCCAGCCCCTGATCACTTAGACAAGTGCTCAATTTATAGGAAAATGGAGTCAATTTGGTCATAAATGAGGGTATTGAATGGCCTTCCAAACTTAGAGATAGTTTCCATGGAGGAAGGAATGAGAGGACAGGAGGTTACTTAACTCATTTCCTATAAAATTTTGAGCTCATAGGAGATGATAAGTGTGGAAATCTTCTATAATGCTTTAGAAGATAAGAATATTCCCAGAATCCTATGAAGAATTTGCTCAATCTCGCCCAACACAGGTCAAAGTGGGCCTAGGTGCTCTACAAAGTAGGCTTGAATGGGCCTAAGTACTCTGTAGCACACTTATCCCTGACCAATGCTGCACTGGTCCCTCAAGGAGTCATTTTAGGATGTCTTCAGGCCAGGAAACTCTCAGGAATGATGGCATTCAATGTGATGACT
>APFE031658142.1:89048-101818 GCA_000404065.3 Pinus taeda | reverse complement strand
TCATTTATGTAATGTAAAGGAGGTTGCCCACTCGAAGAGGCTGAATTCTAAGGCATTGATCTATCTTTTCTTGAGCTGGTTTCATAACAATAGCCCAATGGTCTGAAGACCTCATTATATCCATCTATTTTAAGGATTGCACCATTCAATATTCAATACAAATCAAAATCCCCCTAAACATTCATAACTAGCCTGAAATACCTACAAACAAAGCTAAATCATATAGAGAGAGCCCTATCTGAGCCTAAGTTGGCTAGACCCTATGCCCAAAAGTTGGTTTGTGGTTACCTCAATCATTTTATTTCTTCTAATAACTTCTAGAGAAATTTCTAAGTGATAACATAGTGGCAACTCCACCGGGGAACATCGAATCCTCAGTCCTAATAAAGATTTAAGAAAATTCTAAATTTACATTCTAAGCCTCTTAAAGTCATTTGTTAGAAGTTATTTTGAAAAAATCTCACAAAAACAATTAAAAAAATTGAAATTCTGGCTTCTAGGAAGACTCATGTTACTAGGGCTAATCCAGATCCAAACCCTACCCAAGTAGTTGATAATCCCAAGCTAATTTCAAGAAAATCTAAAAAAGAAGAAAGTTTGGTTAGCCAAATACCATTGGTTGAAGCTAATTCATGTCTTGATCAGTGGTTATTTCTACAAGAATTTCCCTTTGATGTGCCATTTGATCTTTCATTATTTAGAACAAAATCTGAAAATGCAATCAATGAAATTGTCCTAGATCCTAACTTTATTGTAGACCTTGAAATTCAATAGGCCAACAAATCAATCGATGAATACATTCTAACATCTCCACAATCATCCATTGATACTTCCACGACCATTAAGATTTCTAAACAATTGTCCACTACTTTAAGTTCACCATTGTTCCCTTCAACTTCAACAATAATACCTCCTGAAGTCCATTCTTCACCATCAATTATACCTTCACTCCCTCACCAACCTATCATTACTCATTCATCATCTACTAGTCCTGGTTCTTTATCCACTGCTCTATCATCTCCAAGTACCTCAACCCCACATCTAAGTCCCTCCCAACTTACAGGAATGGCAAACAGATATGCTCCTCTTGTTTTACCTACCCAACTTCATGATGTGCCTGCAGATTATCAGAGCAAGATTTTCTTGTTTCATGCTACTGGTCATTACACTGCCTAGTAGCATGTAAACAAGATGTCTGAATTTTTTGAATTACATGAAATAGATGAAGCAAATGTCTAGATGAGACTCTTTGCCCAAACTTTGACTGGTGATGTCAAGAAGTGGTTTAAAGCCTTTACTGCCAACTACACTGCAGACCTAGCAATTTTTCAAAGATTATTTATTGATAGGTGGGAAAAGAAAAAGAATCCCTTACAAATCCTTTCAGAATATGAGAATATTAGAAGAGGACCTAATGAAACTATTCAAGATGACTGCACTAGATTCAATAATATTTATAACGCAATCCTAGTTAACCTTAGACCCCCACCTAACTTAGCATTAATAAAGTTCCCAGATGGTTTTGACACAGATATGGCATATGAACTTAGGGAAAGAAATCCCCCAACATTAGAAGAAATGCAAAGTGTAGCTGTTAGTGTAGAAGCTAATTTGTTAGCTAAAAGGGCTAGAGTTAGAAATGAAAGGAGACCAATTACAAAGGATGAAACTTCACCATCTGACATTAAAATTGATAGTTTAGCCAAAAGTATGGAAAGACTAATGGATAGAATAGAGAAAATGGAGAGGAAATCTCAATGGGATAACCGACAAGCACCTCCAGTTAGAGACCCAAATTTTAGAAAAAACCAAAACATTGGGAAAAATGGACTAGATCAGAACATTAGGCCTCTTTTTCAAGAAAATTATGCAGATACATCTTAGCTTGAAGATCTAGAAAAAGATACACAAATTAACCTAATGGGAATAAATGATGAGGACACTATTTTTCTAACCCAAGATGAGAAAAAAATGTATATGTTGTAGCAATTACAAATATAGTCTGGGGAATCATTTGATTACAAACAAGGATATGATTCTACCATCTTTGAAGTTCATAAATAGTATAATCTAAGAAGCAAAAAAAATGCTGATGTCCCTGACCAAACCAAGAAAACAATACTAATTCAACCCAAGAAAATAAAAGAAGCCCCTGTTTCAAAAACCCTCCAAATTCTCCCTAGGGAAAACCCAAAACCTTCTAGCCCCATAATTCTAGACATAACCTCTGATCAACCTTCTACAGATCAACCATCCACTTCAATTTCCCCTAAGGAACCAGTGGACAAAGCTCAGAACATCAGATTTGAAATTCCACATAAGGAGGTCCCCAATAAAGGAAAATAATACCAACCTACTCAAATCCCTGCTACAAAATTTCAAAACCTTCAAACAGAAAAAGTCTCTTTGCCATTCAATTTGGGAACATAGATAGAAAAGCTAAAGATTTCAGTTCCTTTAACAAAACTAATCAGGAATGAAACTTATAAATCACAGATCACCCAGACCTTATACATTGTTGAAAATGAGGATTCAGCCAACTTGTTTGATGACCAACCAGAACTCATATTTGGTCTATATGTTAATGGCAAACCATTAGAAGGAGGAGTTCCACCTTTTTACATTAGCCTTAGTATCCATGACAAAATTCTACACAATGAAATGTTGGATTCTGGGGCCTCCCATAACTTAATGCCCAAATCAGTGATGGATAAATTAAACCTAGACATTACAAGGCCTTACAAAGACTTATTCTCATTTGACTCCAGTCAGGTAAAGTGTCTAGGAATGGTTAAAGACCTATGTGTCACTTTAGTCCAATATCCTGCCAAAAGAATCCTTATGGATATTGTAGTTGCTGACATCCCACCAAAGTATGGCATGCTGTTATGGGGAGCCAAACTTCAGGGATCCTTACAACTAGATATGTCATATGCAACAATCTCTGTTTTTGGACAACCTAAGAAATTATACCAAGAAACCTTAATGAAATATATGGTAAGTAGCCAAGATCAACCTCAAAACTTTCCCATCACTCCATAAACTCAGATATCGATTATTTTATTGTGTATAATGTTGATCAAACACAAGAACAAATTTTAGACAATACTAATACATAACCAAAAGAAATTGCAGTTTCTACACAAAATGAAACTAACCAGGCTACAAAACTGTTCAATGAACAAGATGGTCAAATTGTTGTAAATGATGAAACATTTGTTGCACTAGATAGTGTAAATATAGATCATGAGATATTATGGCATCTAGAATTTGATGGGTTAGTCAATAGGTTAGGAGTAGGAGTAGGAGTGTGGATATATAATTTGGAAAATAATTACTCAGCAGGCCATGCATATAGATTGCATTTTAAATGTACCAACAATATGGTTGAATATGAAGCATTAATTTTAGGTCTTAAGTTAGTTAGGAATCTAGGAGCTAAAAGAGTTTCTGTCATGGGAGACTCTGAACTAGTTATAAAATATTGATGTTTATATAGGACAAAGGACCCTAGTTAATTGTTATAGGGAACTATCGTAGAAATAATTAACACTTTCCTAGAAACAAAGCTTGCAGTAATTCCCAGAAAAAATAACATGCAAGCCCATAGTTTAGCAATGTTTGCTAGCACCTACAAATTTCCCTTCCAACCCAACCATTAGTACATAGCTGAAGTTAGGCATAGACCTGCAATTCCAGATAACTTGAAGAACTAGAAAATATTTTCTAATGATAAACAGATAAATAACTTTTTAATTTCAGAAGAGGAATTTACCAATAACAATATAGATACTGATACATCAATAGATCCTGACACTAAGCATGCGATAGAAATAAATGAGATAGAAGGTGACGAAATAGATAGACTCAACCCAACTAAATTTACCAAATTAGATATAGATGACTTAGAGAAAATTGAGATTAATGAATAATCAGTGAAGAAATAGAAGTAATTAATCTCAAGGATAACTTCTTACCAAAGGGATTAACCCCTCTAGAATATTTATTTGATTCAAATGATGTTCCTAGGAAATCTAAAATGGAACCTTTAAGGTCTGATATAGATGAATGTAATATAGGCACCAATGAAAATCCTAAACTGATCAAACTTTCAAAATCATTACCCCCAACTAAAAAAATTAAATACATTGAGTTGTTGAAATAATTTCGGGATGTCTTTTCTTGGAGTTATGAGGATCTCAAATCCTATGACACCAACATCATCCAGCACACAATTCTTACTGAAGAAAATCAAAATCCTTTCAAACAAAAACTTATAAGGATTAATCATGTCTTGTTACCCACAATTGAAAAAGAAATTCAGAGGATGTATGATGCCAAAATAATTGCACCAATCAAATTTTCTTATTGCGTCTCAAACTTAGTTCCAACTAGAAAGAAAACTGGTGAGATCAGACTTTTTGTGGATCTTAGAAACTCAACAAAGTGTCACTAAAAGACAATTACCCTCTCCCCAAAATGGATCACATTTTACCGAGAGTAGTTGGATCAACTATAATCTCATTGTTGGATGGGTTTTCTGGTTATAATCAAATCTTGGTTCATCTAGATGACCAACCCAAAACTACCTTTACTACTCCTTGGGGCACATTTATGTATGTGAAAATTCCTTTTGGGCTAATGAATGTAGGAGCCACTTTCTTGGGGGCTATGGATATAGCCTTCACAAAAGAAATTCATGATTTACTTGTGATATATCTAGATGATATTACTGTATTTTCAAAATCTGCAATCAACATTTGGATCATCTAAGTCAATTTTTTATTAAATGCAGGAAATTTGGAATCTCCTTAAACCCCAAAAAGTCCTTGTTTGGGTTAGAAGAAGGAAAGTTTTTAGGTCACATAATTTCAAAAGATGGTATAAGAATAGATCCTGCTAGAATAGAAGCCATCCTACAAATAAAAAACCATAGGAACATTAAAAAGTTACAAGCTTTCTTATGAAAAAATAATTTTCATAGAAGATTTATATCTAACTTGGCAGAGTTAATTAGATCACTAAAAAACATGCTAAAAAAGGACTCTACCATAAAATGGACTGTTGAGGCTAAAAAATCTTTTGAAGACATTAAACTATCCTTGACTAAAACACCTGCGTTAATCAATCATAAATTTGACAAAGATTTCATCTTGTTTTCCTTTGCTTCTGAGCACACAATTGCTGCAGCTCTATTGCAGAAAAATGACCAGGGCTATGAACAACCCATTGCTTTATTTAGAAAAGCCCTGAGAGATGCCCCTTGAAATATAAATAATGGAAAAACAAGCCTTGGCTTTAGTCAAGGCCATCAAGGATTTTAGGGTATACATCTTATATTCCCATATAGTAGCCTAAGTTCCTAATTCAGTAATTAAAGACATCCTAACTCAGGATGGCCTTAATGGAAAGAGGGGAAAGTGGATTGATACTATTTTAGAGTATGATATAGAAATCAAACCTACTAGGTTAATCAAGGGCCAAGGTTTAGCCAAACTCATGGCCAAATCAAACTGTCAGGCCCTGGATGTAAACTTTATTGTAACAATAGATAATGAAGAGGGGATGGTGACTCCACTAATCAGCCAGGTCTTTATTGAATCACCTTGGTATGCTGATATTATTTATGTTTTACTGAATTTACAAGCTCCTCCTAAATCATCTAGGACTAAAAGCAAGTTTTTGAAGATGAAATCCTTGAAATTTTGTATATTAGACAATGCTCTGTTTTGGAGAGATCATGAAGCTATTCTTCTTAATTTCTTATTAAAAGATGAGGCTGACAAGATTTTGCAAGAGTTTCATGCAGGTGAATGTGGAGGACACCTTTACTGGAAGACAACTGCAGATAAAATACTTAGGGCTAGTTTCTACTGGCCTACCTTGTTTGCTTATGTCAAAAAATATGTGACCTCCTGTCACAAATGCCAAATCTTTGAGGGGAATAAAAAGCTCTTACCTTTACCCCTCAAGCCAATCTCTGTAGAAATACCTTTTCAGCAATGGGGTTTAGACTTCATTGGTAAAATTCACGCACCCTCCTCTACCAAGCACAAATGGATCCTCACAACCACAAACTACTTCAAAAAATGGATAGAGGCCATACCTTCAAGGCAAGCCATAGACACTGTTATCAAAACCTTCCTTGAAACCAATATTCTATCAAGATTTGAATGTCCATCTAAGCTCATTACTGATAATGCAACAACCTTTAAATCCAAAAGAATGATAGATTTCTGCAATAAATACCATATCACCCTTGGCCATTCCACAACCTATTACCCTCAAGGTAATGGACTGGTAGAATCCTCAAACAAAAGCTTGGTAAACATCATCAAGAAGTTACTAGAGGACAATAAGAAAACTTGGAATAAAAAGCTATTCAATGCCTTATGGGCAGACAAATTGACTACTAAGAAATCAATTGGTACTTCTCCCTATCAAGTAGTTTATGGGATGGAATTTGTCTTTCCATCCTCTTTAGGAGTACCAGTAATGAAGATACTTTAAGAATTGCAGGTTGAGCCAAATAGTATCCAATGAAGAATCAACCAAACTATCCATCTACAACAAACTAGAGAAGAGGTCTATGTTAGGTCTCAAGTTGTGCAGGAAAAGATTAAAAAGATTTTTGATAAAAGAACCAAGGCTGAATATTTCTACATTGGTGATAAAATGCTCAAGTGGGATTCTAAGAGGAAAGACAAAGGAAAACATGGGAAATTTGATTTCCTATGGAAAGATCCCTATGTCATTTATGCTTACAAAGGAAATAATGCCTTCTTCTTAAGGGAAACTAATGGTACATATACAGAAGGTGGGCTAGTGAATGGTCGAATGCTAAAACATTACCTTGAACCAAGTTAATAATTTTCATTTCTCATTTGTACATACTTTATTTACAAAGTCTAGTTTGGATTTGATGGTGATTTTGAAGTTGAAGCCTGAAGAGAAGGTCCTAACCTTTAAAATATTTACTGTCATAAGTATCAATAATGAAGATTCACAGAAGGACACTTTGCAAAGTAACATCAACAACAATTCAAAGGCTACTGATCTTTAGAGTTCTTGGAATTTCACTAGAAAATGCCATCCCCAAGTGGAGCCACTGTTAAGTTGCTATACCAATAAGAGTCATAATTTTGAATGAATAAGGTTAAGCCTTGTAATATTGTACATACCTTTGCTTTCTACAAATATTTTCCATATTAAAAAATTAAAAAAATGTAAAGAGGGCATGTCCTAAAAGAATATCAAAGGACAAAAAGAAAAAGAGAAGGTCAAAAAATGAAAATATGTAAATCCCAAAAGAAAAAAAGAGACCATGAAAGTGTGCAAGTCTAAATGCCACTACTATTTACTTTTATGCATAATAATGATTGTGTGTAGATTGTTATTTATGCCACTATTCATGGTAATAAAACTATTTAATCTTGGTTATTTCATGCTTTGAATTTTATGTTTATAGTTAAAGAATAAAATCTGACCAAACAGTTTAATCTTGGCAGATCATTAGAGAGGGAGAGAAAATAAAAGGAGCTCATGAGTTTATTCATAGCCCTTGGATGATATAAGGTTAGAATTAGATAGATTACTTTTCAAAATAAAAATGGATGTTAAGGGTTTGCTAGTCTAAATGCACCCAAATAAAATGAAGAAAAATGGTAGGGTAAGTAATGGGTAAGTAGAAGAAAGGTTGTTGAAGTATAAAATTGGTTGGATCAAAACACATACATCATGCTAAGACACATATTTCTATATGTATGATCAACTATGGAAGCAAAAACAAAGGTTTTGAAGTTAATCTGTTTAACTCCCTCTCATTCATTTTTCCCCTTACTAACTTCCTATCAACAAATATGTTCTAATACTTTAAATCCTTCAAGTCAAAGGGGCTCATAGCATTTTTCTGACTTTTGGAGGGACCAGACTCTCGGTTTAATGACTTATGGAGATCAAGTGTTAGAATCCCCTTCATAAAATTAATTTCCCCTCATTACCTTAATAAAACCCCTTTTCCTAAGCATAAAATTCATTTGCCTAGGAAAAGAGAAAACCCCCATGTAAATCCTATTTCATTCAAAAAACCCACAAAAAACATCTTATCCTATGTATTGAGTGTATGTAAATAAAGTGCGCAAATATCAAATTTACATTATGCTAAGGATATACCCACTCCACTAATTTCATATTAATTTTTAATTTTTATTATATAAATCCCATAATACTTTTTCCCTTATATTAATTAAATTCCTAATGTAATATCCTAACCCTTAGTTTTAATAAAAACTATACAAATTAACCCATATCTCAAAATTACTTTCCATTCATAAAATTTGCTGCCAAAAAGTTACCGTTGCTCCATAAAAAGGTTGGGAAGCCCTTTTTTTTATCTTTTTCACTTGTTTTCTTTGTGAACTTTTGTGAACTAGTGGGACACTTGCAAAGCTGAAAACTACCAGTTAACCCCATTTCATTCCTCAAAGAAGCCACGAAGACCACCTACAAAGCTCTCAGATCCCATTCCACCTTCCGCCGTCGTCCAGAACAACAATTTGAAGTCAATTGACCTAAACTCTAGGTATTTTTGAACGAATTACCAAATCCCATTTCAAAATTTGAAAATGTTCACTCTTGAAATATTTTAATTAAGTAAAGTTAATAGAAAATTACTTTAAATTTAAAAGCCTACGACCAAACGCTTCTGAAAGTTTCTAGTTTCCATTTAAAAAGTCTTGAATAAACCTTTAAAGCCAAATTCAAATTCAAAAGAATTGAATTATGGCTGGCCCTATTGCCATGGATGTCAAAACTATCACAACTCCCCATTTGGACCTAGACCACCTTCCCCTAGTAGACAGGGATTTCAAAATCAAAGATACCAGTGCATATGAGGTCCTGCTCAAACTTCATTGTTTTAGTAGGGATAGATATCTAAACCATTCTGATGACATTGGTCTTTGGGAATCCAATTTTCCTAAATACCAATTTCCCCAAGTACATGTCTTCCCTGAAATTGTCCATATGTGCCATTCCTATTGCATTCCCAGCCAGAGAGCTATTATGTCCCCTGACCAAAATATTTTTTTCACCATCACAGCTGAATCAATCAATGAGATGTTACAGCTCCAACTAGGTCCAAATCTAACCCCACTATCAATTGGGGATTTGTCTTACCAGTACTCCAAATTGAGTCTATCTAGGTTAGCCCAAATATTCCAAACATTCATTGTAGAAAAGTAGCATATTCCCAAAGATCCCCCTCTAGAGGTTTTTTCCATTTTCTTTGAAAGGAGCAAGTACATTGTCACTATGATATCATGCATTTTGGAATGCACTTCTCATGAATTTGTCGGTGAGCTTATCCTAGCTTTCAAATCTGTTTACACCCTAGGATAGCCTCCTGCTGTTTTCTATGATTATGCTCAGTTCATAGCTGAAAGAATGCATGAACAGTTCACCAGAATGCACAATGAGAGAGTATTTAAATACTCATCCGTTCTCTACCATATGTTCCTATGCTATCAGCCAGACAAATTTCCTTCCACTGTTCAGAAGCTGGATATCAGAGGATAGCCCAGGTCTGTCATATTTTGGACCCCACTCTTCCACAAGTTTGAATCACCATATACCTATATAGATTTCATGGATTCTTTTATTCATCAAATCATGACCATACTGATAGGAAGCCCTCCACCTAGAATAAGTCAAGAGATCAAAAGGGTGCTTTAGTTGTCTAAACAAAGCAAAGTGGGAGATTGGTACCTTTAGCAAAATCACACAGAGATAAGAATATATGGTTGTCAGCTTGCACCATATAAACTTCCCAAATACCTCCACATGAGGTTATTTTCTCTAGAGTACTATAGACAAATAATGAACTTTGATGAGAACAATTTTGTCTCATCTAAGAGAATATCACAATAAATAGTCAAAAACCAGTTGGGCCCCTTCATTTGCAATTCTAGAGAGGCACGAGAGGAGACAGACAAAATTTTTCAGAAAATGAAGTTCCAAAAGAGTTTCTTGTGGAGGTATGACCCCCAAGAGTTTATGACTAGACTTAGAAAGAAGGCCAAGTTGGGACCTGTTGTGGTAAAAACACAACACCCCCCATTATTCGAAGCGGACGCATCAATAATGGGGACCCTTTCTATAAAAAAATTTGGCTAAGCACCTTTTTGGATTTTTATTCTTGATTGCCCTACGCTTCTGTTAATTTTTAGTTTTCTTTCGTTTCTTGTTTTGATTGCTTGGTTAGAATCGATTTTTTATAAGCTTCACATTGACGCTTGTTTCGCCTCATTTGGTCAACTGGTTTGAAAATGGCACTCATTTGAAAATCTGATTATTTAGCTAGCCTGGGTTAAAAAGAGTCCAATAACGCATTCAGTTTAGATATTAACTCGTAGAGGGTTTTACTAACATTTTTCATTATCCAGCCAAATAATTAAGCATCGGGACTTAAGAAATTCACTACAATTTTCCAATTAAATCTTAATCTCGAAAAACCAAACGTTCAAGTGGCTGTAGTTTATTTTTATAATTTTTTCATTCATTTTCTAAGTAGCTGTAGTTTTATTTTTAGTTATAGTTTAAAAACTTAGGTTAATAAAAACAAAACAAAAAATGAAAATTTAAATTTTAAATTAATTAAATTAATTAATAATATTAAATATATTAACTTTAAAATTAAATTAGAAAATTTAAAACAAACCTAGAACATAATATTAAGTATTTAATTTTAATTAAATTTAATATTATTGATTTAATTAAATTAAAAATTTATAAACAATAAAACAATAAAATAAATTAAATAATTCATCGGGTCGGGAGTTCATTTTATGAACCCCGATAAGGCACACCCTATTCCTCCCGATATGCCGACCCGATATCGGATCGGGGACTTATTTGAAGACCCCCGATATCTTACACCCCCGACGGCCGATACCGATATACTCCCGACACACTGAAATTTCAAAAGGCCCGATATGAGGCATGGGGTATTCACCACGGCATAGGTTATGGTAAGTGTTAAGTATTTTACATGTAGGTTAGTATTATATTAGTTTGACGTTAGTATTATGGTAGGTTAATATAGTTTACATATTAGGGGAGTGAGGTTAGTTAGTGTAATGTATGGTGTAGATTAGAATAAAGGTTAGTGTAATATATGTTTTAAAGGTTAACGTATGGTAGGTTATTATTTTAGATATATATATTAGTTATGATAAGATGGGTAGTATTAAAGATATATTAGTTATGGTAATGTATATTAGTTAATATATATTAGCTAATATTAGTTAATATGTAATATATATTATATCATTTAAATTAATATATATTATTTAATTAATAGTTAAGTTTAATTAATTTATAATATTTAATTGATTTAGATTAATATTAATTAGTTCTTAATTAGATTAAATTTGTTTGTTTAGAAATTGCTAATTAGATATCAGTTAGTTAGATTAATAAATAGATTTTTCATAATTGATTTAGTTTATAATTAGCAATTAAATTAGAATTAATTAGGGACTAATTTAGGAATTAATTTTTAATGATAATTTTGAGTTTTTTTAGCCCAGCAACAGAATTTCCAGATTTATATCAGATTTGACCCATCAACTTTGGAAGGTCATAACTTGAGTTCTACTTGGCCAAATGAGGCCCAGGACAGCTCATTGGAAAGAGAAAATCAAGCAGAACATTTTGAAGGAGGTTTCACCAACAGATTTGATCAATTATTGGGCCAAAATTCAGGCAGAAGATCAGGCTCCGAATTTGAAAACAAAATCAATTTTCTGAGTTATTGTTTTCAATTTCATTTGTTCAAAGCCTCTTCTAATTGCAGATCCATTGGCCAATGATATCTTTTGCCAATCAAATCATTCCAAGCATCAATACGTAGCTTATATTTTGTTTTTAATTATTTATTTAAATAGAATTTGATTGAGTTTGATTTAATTGCCAGCAATGCTACTTTGATTTTATAGTTGCATTTTAATTTATTTTGATTTCTTTTTGCAGGAAAACAGTGAAAGAAATATGGAGAAAAAGATCTCAGTCAATGAGAATGCTCCAGCAATTGAAGATTGGAATTAGGAACAAGTAAAATGGGATTTAGCATAATTCTCTTGAACAAACTCTCCTCTCTCAACAATTCCTTGAGAAATATTATAAATAACAAATTGCAGAATGTAAAACGGGCTGCTCTCCTCTGCAATTTTAGGCTTCTAAAAGCACTATTGTAATTGGAATTTAGAGTTGTAGGAGAGAGGAGTGAAAAATCTCAGATCTGGGGGAACTATTGAGGATTTTCCCTTTGTATTTTGAATTAAGTGTGAGGGGCAGAATCTGCACTATTGTGGCTCTATTTTTGAAGACAACAATTCAAGCAATGTAAAGGGCTGTTGGAGACCAAGGACAAAGGAATGGATGCAATAAAATTGGTATTTTTGATACTATTATTTTAAATATCAATTTCATTTTATGGTAACAGGAATGTGTCATTTTATTTATATTTGTGCATTATTGTCAATATGAGTAGTTTGTCTCAATGTTGTTATCATGTATCTCTGTTCTTATGAATTTAATTTCTGATTTCTAAGTAACTATTTACTCAGAAATCTGTCTTATTAAAACTGATTTATTAAGTGGTAATATGTTGTGAACTATTTCCACATATTATTGTTTAGTTATTGGATTTATTGATTTGATAATCAATATCATTTTGTGAACTACTTCCTCAATAATGTTGGTTTATTATT
>APFE031658142.1:48757-66772 GCA_000404065.3 Pinus taeda | reverse complement strand
TCAGATCTTTAAGTTCTAAAATTTTGGCTTGTAATATCCCTCTGAGTCCTCTTTCTAACTCTGCAAGTCTAATCGCAATTGCATTCCTAAAGAAAGCTTTATTCCCAATCTCTTGCGATGACCTAATTATAGACTAGTTCAGTAGAGCGAACTTGTACGACATGGAACATGTCACTGTTTCAACCGTAGGTTCTGAAAATTCTACCCAAACAAAATACAGTTCGTCATCTTTTTGTAACTTCTTACGAACTTTCCATCTGATACTCAGAGGGAAAGTTATGGTGATTTTTCCAAGGTCACCTGTTTAGGATGTAATTTGGTATTCTGCAAAAACCCTAACTTCCTTAGATCATATATCTGAAAATATAGTGAGACAATATCTAAAATTCGGACTTGAGGTTCATATCGATTTCTTCTCAAATGGTTTTTTTTTTTAGTTTCTAAAACTTCGTAGTGAAAAATTTATAGCGAAAATTCCACGATGACATGTTTTAGATGAAATTATGGAGCTTTCACAAACCCTAAATTCCTCAGATCATATCTCCAAAAATATAGTGAGATAAGATCTGAAATTTGGAACTCAGGTATAATGAGATTTCATCTCAAATGGGTCTTTTTTTAGCTTCTGAAACGTCGTAGAAAACAAGTTATAGCGAAAATTCTACAATGACCTATTTGTAGCAGCGAAACCTTAGAATCCAAAGCTCTGATACCAGATGTTATGAAACCAGCTCAAAAAAAGATAGAAAAGATACATCAACGCCTTAGAATTTAGCCTCTTCAAGGAGGAAACCTCCTTTACATTTCACAAATGAACAATTCTTGGATGATACAAATGACAAGACCTCCTTTCTATATATAGGATTCTAAGGTCTCAAAATATAATTAGAACCAACATAACAATAATAATGTAAGGGCACAATAATAATAATAGTGGGTTTCCATGGGGCACAATAATAATAATATGGGGACTACATGGGCACAATAATATAATAAGGGGGTTGTACTAATAACAATAAGAGGTTGCACTAGTAGTATAGGGACCTAACAATAGGGATAGAGCAATCAGATTCTTTTAATCAAATAGCATAGAGCACATCTAATGCAATTTCCCTAAACTATTCCTACAAGCACACACAAACTTTTCAATGCAAGATGCAAGTTTTTCTTTTCAATTCCCTTAATGTTGAGATGAACAAAAGGAAACTATGCACATACAATCAATCAATATTTTTACAAGAAACGAAGGCTTTACGACAGTTCCTTTTTGAAAGAAATGAAGACTTTTATGACACTTTATTTTTAGCAAAGATTAATCAACTATAAACTAAATTTGAGAATGAATTTAAAATGATAAAGAAAACTCTTAAGAAACACTAAACAATCAAGGTCAAAGTAGGGCTAGGATAAGAGATACAAGTTGATTTCAAAACCATAGAAACATTGATCTTTAAACAAACAACTTCAGAAGGAAAAATCGAAGCCAAAGATGGGGTTTTAAGCTTAAGGAGGATCAATGCAGGTCAGAGTGGGAGTAACTATGCTACAGAGCACTGTCTCTAAGCCAAGGGTGCTCTACAGAGCACTTTCCCCTGACCAAGCCTGCGCTGGTGCCAGAAAGGCCAATTGAAAGATATCCAAGCACAAATTTTGACCAAAAAACACTTCAAAAAGGCTGAAATAAGATCAATGGAGACAAGTAAAGTCTACTACACTGCACTAGGATGAAGATAAACTACCCGAAATGATAATTTTTCCCTAGCAGAATTGCTAATTTGTTATGTGGAATTTTTCACTACAGATAAATACAATTTCCCTAGGTTGGTAGCTACACCTAGAACAATAGATTTAAAGAGTTTAACCTTTTTCTATAGAAGATAAATAAGGCAAGGGACCTACTTGTTATCTTTCACTTCCCTTTGTCTCCTTTGAATAGCTCCTATCACTCCTTTTTGAACTAAATCTGCTTGATAAGTACCTGCAATCATAAACAAATGACAAAAACCAATCAAAGCAAGAGATCTATCTAATATAAGCAAATGGAATCGAAAGAATTTGCATGTATAATCATCATACATAAATACAGGAATATGGGAAAAGATGTAAAAAACTTTATTGAGTAGAAGGAAGAGTTATAACCAAGATGTTTGATCCCATGTCACTCATCTAGCTTGAGTTCCATCGTTCATCACACCATAAGCACAATACTCCAGAAACATAACAATACTTGCTTACAATCTCAAACCTCACACCAACAGTATCTCCTTACAAATTCTCAAAGTCCATCCCCTGATCACTTCGATGAGTGATTAATTTATAGGAAAATGGAGGTGGATTGGTCATAAATGAGGGTATTGAATGGCCTTCCAAACTTAGAGTTAGTTTCCATGGAGGAATGGATGAGAGGATATGAGGTTACTTAACTCATTCCTATCCAATTTCGAGACAATAGGAGATAATAAGTGTGGGAATATTCTAGAATTCTCCAGAATATAAGAATGTTCATAGAACCCTATGAAGAATTCACTCAATCTCACTCAGCGCAGGTCAAAGTGGGCCTAGGTGCTCTGTAGATCAAGCTTGAATGGGCCTAAGTGCTTTGCAGCGCACTTATCCCTAACCAAGGTTGCGCTGGTCCCTCAAGGAGTCATTTTAGGATGTCTTCAGGCTAGGAAACTCTCAGTAATGATGGCATTCAATGTGATGAATTCTCTAGGGCATGTAGCAACTGAATTAGGGTTTGATGATCCCTAAAAGTACTGATCTGAATGATGGGATTGATGGGCCCAAATAGACCTATAACACTAGGAAGTAGATCTAGAAAAAGATCAATGCCTCAAAACTTGCAGACATTAATGGTGGGTTACCTTATGTTTGATCAGGTTTTTTCATTATTGGCTCATGGTTTAATGATTTTATGAGTGTTCGATGACAACATCATTATTCACACTCACTAGATTGTATTTCATATCTTGGATACCATCAACATTATCGGTTGATATCCTTGCGTCTATTAATAATTTTCATTATTGACTGGTATTTAGACGATTTCATACATGTTCAAACTCAACGCCTTTATTCACATGTGTCGAAATATGTTGTTAAGATGAAGAGGAAATCAATACCTTGGGTAGAGGGTTAAATCACTCAGCCTTGTTTCCTCTTCCAAGCTACGTATATTATTTTTTGGAGACAACTCGTCAGGATGATCCTGTTATGACATAAGATCCACATTGTGCTTATCAGTGGACACGATCATCATATCTCTTTGTTCAGAATTCACTTTGACATAGCTATTGAGCATGCGAATGCCCGACTTAGGACATGATTTTAGATTTTAGATTTATGTGGTTGTATCAGGTTTCTCGTAGCCCCGAAGCTTCGATCCTCTCTCTCTTTTTCCAAACATGACAGTTATAAAGTATTTCGGTCATCATCTTCGCCTCTGATTTCACACTTTAGGGGGAATATGTTATATAGGAAAATGACCTCCTCATCATCTCAGAGGAGAAAGACAAGATGACTGAAAGATTGACCAAGTTCACAGGTCTATTTACCAAGCTAACGTTCCCCAAGAAATAGAAAGGTGCTTTATAAATCTTCCTAGCCATGAATAAGGTGTGTTAATCCCTAGGGTAACTCTCGGTGTTGCATTGGGGGCAGCGTTAGTCAACTTTGGTGAGTTTCTGGAGGTCAAAGGAGTGGTTTGACTGAATAATATCCTGATATTCACTCATATGTCAACCCAACAAGTAGGGAAACATCCAGATTCGACCTGTTTGAGGATATTAATATTCCTAACACAATTTAACAAACAAGGAAAGAGTGATAAAGCATGGAAACATCCCAACTTCTTCCCAAAATAACTCATGAAATAATTGGCAAGGCTTATCCTTTCTTGCTAGATATTTGAGGCTTGGGGCATTGTGAAAAAGGTTGAAAGTATTGAAAGTATTTCCTATTGACTGTTGAAGCTTTGCATTAGATATTGGTTCATCAAGAGGTTAGGAAGAGAGAGAGAGAGAGAGGAGTTGGAGGAGTAAGGGAAGCTTGATGCAACTGATGGTTGTAATCACTCTTTCCTACCATTAATATGGACCTGCAGTTGTGTTGCTTACTCCACACTATTGATTATGAGTAGCTTAGATATGCGTATTTAGATATCCCTATGTATTCTCGTATTGATTATCAAAGTTATATGTTGTGATATTACTCCTCGCCTTGTTTATGTGCAGGTATTGATCTAGGAGCTAATTGAGGGGTCTTCCGCTCCATTACTTTGAGTTCACCATGAACACCACACCAAGATCCGAGGTAACAGTCTTCCTTCTTACTTTGATTACCATTTCATTAATACAGATGTATGTGCATATATATTTGTGCCAATTGCAGCTAATCTAATCTATCTGCCAAGGATCTTGGGAAGATCCTTAAGGGTATTTGTTGGCTTGTAGGGGCTTGACCCAGGTTTAGAGGTGATTTAGCCAAAACAAATCCTAGTACTACTGGTCCTTTTGGCAACAGTCCACAGAGCATGGACTGAGGCCTCTCCTGAAGTAGTATGGGAGGGTGCTTGAACTAGGTTTCTACACCCTAGAGATGTCTGATGATTTCAAGTAGTCCATGTTTTGACCCTGCGCACACATTGCTACACACACTTATCAGTACCTTGCAGCCTACGATGTTGCCCTCGTACAACCCTACTTGGGGCCTAAACAGTGTTGTTACCCAAATCCTTATTAGTAACCTAGTATTAGTTGATCAACTTAGCTTATCTGTATGCTTTCAGTATACTTAACAATATTCACCATTCATATACGTACGCTCAGTAAATAAACAATATAATTGCAAAGGATATTAAACCGGAAATAACACAAGAATAGAGGCATAGAATTCAGATAAAACTTCTCTTTATTATTCTTCTTCCTTGGTTATAGACTCAATTTCACCCTGCGCACTCAGCTGCGGACTCTACTAGGCCTTTGCACACTCAGTTGCAGAGCCTCTTTCTACTACTATGGCCCAAGACACTTAGACTCTTACTCTATGCTTGCTATCTTCTAGACTCCATCCATTTTGCACTTACTTCCTTACAACTTATAGCCTTGCTCTATTTATACAATCCCATGCTCCGTGGAATATGGGTAGGCTGAAACTACATTCAAAACTTAGGGCGAACATCCCTGTGAATCAAACATACAATTTGCATTCTGTGCCCACAATTCGCGACGTTTTTACAATACTAACAACTCAAAACTTGGGCTTTAAGCCCCAAAACATGCTGTGGGGGGATTCCATACCCAACAAGCCCCCAACACAAACATTATGACTTACCTTCGAGTCACTCTGTTGGCACAGTGATCTTGGCGTAGAGTCCCTCCAGCTAGTCCTAAACGGTCTTGATGTCTTCAACACACTGAGCTGCTGCTTGTTGAACCTGCTACATTTTGTCTTCTTAGCCCTCTATTTCCAGCATGCTGCGTTGTATTTGTGCATGCATCCCCTGAATCTATGTGAGCTTTCCTTCAATATTTGTTGCGATTCTGAAGGCTTCATCAATCCATGGATGGACATGCGCTTTATGAACGACTTTCTTATGGTGCAATGCATCCACCTACTCCTTTAATGCCTTGGTTTGCTTCATTCTTGCAAGCTGTTGAGTAGGGACTACTGTCTGCATAGTCCCTCTGATGTTGTCATATTTTTATTGGAGTTCGCGTGCCTCTGTCTCCAGTTGCTGGGTGTTGGGGTCCTCCTACAAAATCATGAGGACCTCAAGCGCCTGGTCCAACATGTTGGTACAGTCACGCAATGCACCTCCAATCTCTTCCATCCCTACTGCAATAGTGCTAGCGCATTGCTCTCTAATCTCTGGGGGAGTGGAAGGCTGCGCCTTCAACCACAGCTTGACAATCTGGAGATTCAACTCCAATTGCACCTTTGTTCTCTCTTCTCTAGCATCATGGACTCCACTTGCTAAACTATGTATCCGCACTTCTACCAATAGATCTGCTGTGATAGCCAGCTCTAGGACATGTCAGCGAGTGTCATTTACCGTCTGCACCAACTTTTGGTTCTACAACACCAACTCGTCGCACTGTAAGCTAAGCTATTCTATATTAATATTCTGCTCACTCAAAACCTGGATCAGGCTACTCTCCCTGGCGCGAAACTCTATTGTTATTCCATTCTATAGCTAATAGGGCGTTTCCCAGGGAAGGGTAGCTAGATTAAGACTAAGGCCTTTCATCATGCTAATTGTCATTCAGTCTATCTCATCTACTGATACTAACACTCCCTCTGGCAAGATTATTGTGTTGGCCATCCTCACGTACATCATCTGTTCTGTTGTTGAAGTGCCCGCTGCGATGTGGGTAGACAAGATACCTTCCTAGGGGGGCTACACCTTTAACTCCTGTAGTTGCGCGTTGAGGGCCCCCAACACACTTTGGTGCTCTATCATAAACTCTTGGAGTGCTTCACTAGCGACATCACTGATCATCTCATCGATGTCATGGAGATCTCCTTCAGTTAAGGTGATCGGGTCGATGGCCAACTTCGAGGCCTTGACCTTCTTTCTTGGACCCGATCTTTCTATGATGCACAGGCGTTTGAGCTGTGTAGATGCGGTCCCTGGGTTCGTGCTCTCTTCTACTATTTCTGTGTCCTTTGCCTCCTACCCTGAGGACATTACTTGCCCTCCTCTACTTATACTATTGTGGCCTCTACTGTCTGTGATGTTGTTGCTGCTTCTGTGGCCTTCTTCTGCTCCGTAGCTTCCTGTGTCACTTTGTGGGCTCCCCTTACTTCGGCTGCCACTTTTTTGTTCCACCTTATCGCTACTAGTTGGGTGACACATAGCTTGGCATCATCCTTCTTTTTCTGTGCTTCCACCTTCTCTAGTTCCGCTAAATCTGGGGTGTGCCACTCGAGAGGCCATGTCTCTAACATAGTAAAGGTCATGCCATCAGTGGCTATGAATGGTAGCTTTGTCCACTGCTGTGCCGGATCCTTTCGCGCCATTATGTATATGTTGTGCATGTCCACCTTGAAGTTTGCAAAACTCTGCATACTATTGTGCACCATAGGTGACAGGCACAACCTCCTATTGATCCACATGTGGATGCTCACCTCCATGAGCACCCAGAAAATATTTGTATCACGAATCCATTTCATGTCCTTGGTGGACTAAAGCAAAGCATACTTCGTGGCCTCTAGTAAGTCTTGGTCAATGCTCGGGAACTGACTATCCTCCGGCAGGTCTCCAGCTACCAGAAAGATGGATAAGAGAAACCACGTGTAGTGGAAGGTCTTACCTTGCTCCTGGGCCTCGTGACAATTTATCAAAAACTCCTCGCAGAGGAACTTAGCCCAGTTGAACTGGAACCCCTCCACACACTATTCAACCAACGTAACCACCAGCGTTGGTACCTCATTGGCGCGACATTTTCTCATCACTTTACCGGCCAGGAGTTGGGTGGCTGTGTGCACCCCTTTGTCCTTGACACTGGTGATAGCATAACCCCTCTTTTTCTTCTCCAGCTTATGCTTTGCCTTCATGGCCTTTGCGAGAGCCAAATCGCTGCTTTTCCCAGCTATCATTGCGGGGTCCTTTCCCTTACAGGGAAGCCGAGAAATTTGGTGGATGAGGTCTGTTATGATGGGAATAGGCTCCTCCAACCATAAATACCCATCATGCACTATGTAGAGTAGCTGCCTGATGATGAAAATGGTGATGGGCGCATGGTGGAAATGTGGTATCCATAACAAATGTAGCAACCTGGCCTTTTCCACACCACATAACCATTTTAGTGGCTCTAATTTTATCATTGACCCCTCCATATTCCGCTTCATTAGATTCACTGTTTCTAAATGCGGGAATTTCTCGCTGTCCGTGAGGTCTTAGTCTTAAAATTTCATGGTGGGCACGAGACCTAGGTGCAAGCCCTCAAAGACAACTCCATTGGGGAGGAGCAGGGTCTGGAGTGCACTCTTCGTTTCATCCAGATCCTTCGGTATTTTGGTTTTCCCTTTCCACGGAGGGACATACGCAGGCAATTTTGCTGCAGAGCGCAATGGTTGGATGTCTTCCTCCACGTCTTCTTCTTCCTCTGCGGCAGCAATCAGGGCCTGCAAGTCTTCTTCCTCTTCATTTATTTCAATGGTAACTGGCTTTCCTTTTTCTTCCATTGATAACTTACTGTGCCACGGATTCCACGAGGACATACGTACTGGTCCCATTGCCTACTTTTGTTTCTTCAGTCTTGGTGTCCAAGGTGATTTGGGGATTTCTGTCATGACCCGAGCTCCTCTGGGAACATCTTGTACCATGAGGGTCTACGCGGCCTCGCCGATGGTTCCTTCCTCAATTCCCAACCCATCCTTAGTGGTCATCATCATTTCTACACAGTATTTTGTCTCTCACGAACTCAGGGGATCTATTATTGATCGGCTCTCAACACTCTGTGATTTGCTCAACTGCTTAATGCTTAAATGACCAAGTGTTGTCAGATGGCTAGCCCTTTGAGTTTATAGTGCCTTTTGAATTCAAATTTGACCATTCCCCCTAATTATAGGTCATCAATGCTCTCTTGGCGGTAGTTTTTCCCAAATCTTGCCCATAAATCACATCTTAAATGCTCGCCGCCTGCTCCATTTGGCCTTAAATCGGACATCCCGTCATTAAAAATGACACCAACAGTCACTTCCCATCCCACCTATGCAGCAGCACAACCCTCCATGCGCGGGCATGAACCCTGTGACATTCTGTTCCTATGCACGCCTCTCAAGGAATGCAGGTCCCAGGCAGAATAATTTATCGTCCCTCACTCCCTTTCAGCTGCCTAGATCACTAAGACTATTCTTCCTACAGCTAGTCAGGTGGTCGCACCACCTATGCAGGGCTCCATCCAGCCCTCCAGCATAGTCCACGAAAAATCCTCATCTGTGATTGTGGAAATCGGCATCGCGCATGCTACTATTTGTAATGTTCTTCCCTGGTTACTGCATTTGGTTATATGTGGTCCTAGCCACGGTAGAATACTAACCAATTCTTAGCGATAGCTTTCCAATTTATTAGTATGACTATACGCACCTTGCCCTGCCATCCTTGGTTTTTCGACAAGAAATGCTTCCTTTATTTTGTTTTCCAGCTTCTTGACCTTTGCGTCCATTAAAACGCTTTTCTCCCTTAGCCGTATCCGGTCCTTTTCAAGTTCGCAAAGTCTAAAGTTTCCTAGTCAAATTGCTTCTTGATGTCTTATGTGTTCTGTTTCGCGTAGCTGTGTGATTTATTCATTGCAAGCTACGTGCACTGTCGAATCTATGGGTGCTATTACATGCGGATTCATCTTTGAATGCTCCTAAGAGATTGTAGTCCCTGCTTTATTTTGCAGCCTTGGAATCGTTCTCTCGGTCAGGGTTTTGCACATGGTCCTAAAGGCCCATCGAATCGCTGGTACCCACAGGTCTTAGTTAGTGTGTCTCACCTGGTGGACCCTATTCAACACTTCGTGCACCCGGTCAAATGCTTCTCCACGAATAAACTTTGGCGCGCTTTGTTTTTCCTTCTACTGCGTTTTGTTCCTATTTTCTATTCTGGGAGTGGTGTGTGTTTGTGCAGGTTGTGTGCCATACGTCTGTATCCATTAGGAAAGGTGGGTTCACAAACCGTTTTGTCCCTTGTAACCAGCTCTCATTCGTAGCTGGGGCTTTCCAAATTGTATAAGCATCTCCCCTCTACATTCACCCCAATCCCCGAAACTCTGTTGGTGTGTGCCCCACCATCTAGTAGCATAGCGCAATGCCCATTTCAGAGCGTCAAAACGCCTCTGTTTCGGTACTTCGCTCTCAAATTTGTTCAGGAATTCATCCACCACTGTCAACCCGTCATACATAGGTAGATCCCTTACTTATGTTGTCATGCAATGCAGTGATCTAACCATCATGTTGCAATTGATTGTGGTTACCTCGTGTAACCGGTTCTGCCATCGTTTTATTTCTTCGTCTGAATCTGAAGTATAGGAACTTTCATGCTCCCACGAAATCCTACCATTTTCTGTTGGATTCACTCAATCCTGTTCTCACACAGTTATCTTATAAAACAATCGAGATCATCATCACTATCATCGTCGTGCACCGGCTCAATGTATCTCTCTCCTTCGACAAGATCTAGTGGTACTACTACGTGTAGTGACTTTTTCTCAAAAATCATTTTGTGCTTCTTCAGATTTATGATTCTATTCATATTAGTGGCCCAATCTATGCCCAGTAGCATGGGATACGGATTTCTATTGTCGATAATCTCTATCCACCGTTACCCCTTGCAATCTTCGCATGTGTAAGATCTTTTTTTGGTTCACCATTCATAGTTGAATAGGAGACCATTGTAGCGCGGGTCTACCCATGCGTTCCCATGTTTGTTTTGGCAGTACATTTGCATCCGATCTGAGATCTAGAATTACCTGATCCATTTCATACTTTCTGATTTGCGTAGTCAATCTCATTTCCTTTCCTGTTCGCAATGCATGCTTTCCAAGTTTCCAGATTACGTGCGGTTCCCCTGACCCCACGCAGCTAGTGATAAGTTTTTGCAGTCCTTTTACAGCCTTGCTGTCGCATAACAGTTTCATGCATGTCTCCAGAAAGGTAGTGAGCACTGAAGGATCCATCCCTGGTTCTAGTTGATCCTTACTACTTGAAGTGGAGGCCTCTATGAAGCTCATCTTAGCTTCCATGAATGTCTCCTTCGCACGCTCCAAATCAAATTTAGGTTCCTTTGTAGGAGCCTTGCAAACCCACGCACTTCCTTCTGGATGCTTACCTTTGTCATTTCCGGTTGTGATACCGCTTTTGAGCACTATGTTTACATTTAGGTCCTCTTCGTGTGGCTCAGACCTCATTATTTGCAAATTTTGAGTTGGGGGAGCATGGAGTACAACCTTTCTCACACAGCCTCGCTATCAGTGTAGGGAAATCTCCTACCTCATGATCAAAATGAGTACAGTATAAACATGATGTTCTCAATGGATTCTTACAATCGTGGGCATAGTGCCCCGACCCTCCACAATTGAAACAAATTAGTTGTCTACGACCCCTTCTTGGTCCCATTCCACCTCGACCTCATCTGCACCCGTGAAATCCAGCGCGCACCATCCCTGCATTTGGATTGAGGGCTCATGTTTCAGTCTACACCTCTATAGGCATGGGTCCAATCCATCATTAGTTGGTAACTTCTACAGGTGCACTCATCATGGCCTACCGACCTACATAAATTACAAAACAATTGTTGGGACCTCTGCGTATACTTCTGCAATAGATGACAAATATCTGTACCATGTTTTCCTCCTATTTGATAGATCGTGCACATCAATGCAAGTGCCACGCTCAGTCCTGCTTGTGCCTCCAGTCTTAATGGCTCCACCCGCTAAGTAATTCGCAAAAATTAGACAATTGTCTTTGTCATGCCCCAGGCCTTTGCATTTTATGCACCATACCTCCTCGAACGCCTCTAGTCGAAGTGTCCTGTCCTGTTTCGAACTCTGCATTTCTAGAAACAAATTTTGCAGTTGTGCATGGATTTGTTGGACTCCTAGACCAGGGTCTTGTATAGGGGTCTCATGCAATCTCATTGCAATCTCCAAAGCTTCGGCCTGGGTGGATAGCTTTTGTTGTGACAACGCCAACCTTAAGTGGGGTGTTAGTGACACTACAAACCATGTGTGGTGCTGCCCATTTGTCAAGGTCATGTTGGCTTCGTGAATCATACTCTTCAATCTCTGGTCTAGATCCCAGGGGGTCTTGCCCGAATGCATCGTGATTTCCTTAAACCTAATAATCGATTATATCTTTGATTTTGGTCTGCTAAATTCTCTGTTTGGTGCAACCTGGATATCTATGATCCCCGCATTTAGATGGTCATTAGAATGCTTAATGTACCATGTAAGTGCACAATCTTGTAATGCACTCACCAAAATGGCCTTCTTTATATTGTCATCCATGACTCCTTGTGCTTCTAATATGGTCCTTACCATGAACCAAAATTGGTCTGGATCTTCATTCCCTATTCCTCTGAATAACAAAAATTTTATTGCACTCGCCATATTGAACTGTGGTGGTGGTGGAGGTGGTGTGGGTGGAGATGGAGGTGAATATGGTGAGACTGGTGGCAATGTAGGTGGAGGTGGTATGTGTGGAATTCGTTGTCTTATTAGATTGATTGCACTTCTTGGAGAAACTTTCGCGAGCTCCTCCTCGCTCTCTCGCGAGGGTGAAATTAAAAGACTTGTTTCTAATTCTTCACTACTTCCGCTTCTGTAGATCTTCCCACTTTGCGTAGTCCCAAACATTAATTTATTTACATAACCCAGGGATTCAAAGATTTAATGTACTTACCTTGCGGTCCCTTGAGGAAATGAAATTTTGCCTCGTTGTAGCTGACTATTGTGTCTATCGCAAACTTGGTGATAAATCCCCCTATGATTCGATCGAGCCAATGGTCCACAACTCGCGTGATCTTATTTTCTGACGCTTCTAGTCTGCACACTAATTCTGGAGTCCACACGATTGGTTGGTCAAGCCTACACCTTCCTTGACTGTATGCTAGCTTTGCGATCCACTCATATAGCTCAGAGGGAAAGGATGCAAAGAAAATTTCATGGATTTCCATATATAAGTAGCACTCCAACCACTATTCCTTAGATACTCATGGATTCTTACTTTCCTATGCCACGAACTTGTGAATCTTCTTGTCCAACCACCCTTCAATTTATTTCTTTGTTGGATTCCAATGACACGACATCAGACATCTCTTATACAGATCCCGGTCTCGGCAATAGAACCATTTGTTGGCTTTAGGGGCCTGACCCAGGTTCAGAGGTGATTTAGCTAAATGAATCCTAGTGCTACTAGCCCTTTCGATAACAGTCCGCGGAGTGCGGACTGAGGTCTCACTCGAAGTAGTATAGGAGGGTGCTAGAACCAGGTTTCCACACCCTAGAAATGTCTGACGATTTCAAGTGGTCTACGGTTTAACCTTGCATGCATGGTGCTACACGCACTTATTAGTACCTCGCAGCCTACGATGCTGCCCTCGCGTAGCCCTACTGGGGGCTTGAACAGTGTTATTAACCAAATACTTATTAGTAACCTAGTATTAGTTGATCAACTTAGCTTATTTGTATGCTTTCAGTATACTTAACAATAGTTACCATTCATATACGTATGCGCAGTAAATAAACAATGTAATTGCAAATGATATCAAACTGGAAATAACACAAGAATAGAGGCACATAATTCAGACAAAACTTCTATCTATTATTCTTCTTCCTTGGTTAAAGACTCGACTCCACCCTGCACACTCAGCTGTAGGGGTTCGCGCACTTAGCTGTGGACTCTACTAGGTCTCTGCGCACTTAGCTGCATAGCCTCTTTCTACTACTACAACCTACGACACTTAGACTCTTACTCTATGCTCGCTATCTTCTAGACTCCATCCGTTTGTTCACTTAATTCCTTACAACTTAGAGCCTCGGTCTATTTATACAATCCCATGGTCTGTGGACCATGGGTAGGCTAACACTACATTCAAAACTTAGGACGGACAACCCTCTAACTCTAACATACAATTTGCGTTCTGTGGCCACAATTCACGGCATTTTTACAATAATAACAACTCAAAAATTTGGATTTAAGCCCCAAAACATGTTGTGGGGGGATTCCATGCCCAACAATATTTCCACCACAATCACCCATGCCTTAATCCCTAGAGTAGAACCAAATGGTTCCAAATACATGTTATTGCATCAAAAAAACATCTTTTTTTGAACCTGTAATAATTCCCCTTGTTATAAGAAACTTCATTTTGGATCCTATGATAATTTTTCATTGACATGCATTTTTTAAGTGGCTTAGTTAAATATTTAAGAAAAAATGAGTTATTAGGTGTTGTTATAGGTGTATTGGTTTAATATTTAACTAATATAGGTGGTTTTTTTCTATGTAGTTGTTTTCTTTGTTGGGTTAAAATTTCAAATATGCACTATGCAGAAGAAGCCATAAGTGACTAAGAGACTATTACCATCTTACACCAGTGTAAGTCATCAATACCTAATATGATAATTATGCGTTCATTTGGTACAACTATTTCTGAGCTGATCAATTTTCTTTGCTTTATAAAATGGGGCTTCAATCATGCCTCAAATAGAAAGGACTTAATTGGGACAAAATATTAAATTTATTTAAAATTTTAAAAATATAATAATGTGATCAAAATCAATAGGGAAAAAAACCACCCATAAACTATCACTTTTATTTTTTTATTTTACTTAAAAACATGACTCTTATTTAATTCAATAAAAATAATTACTTGGAAAAAATTTTAAATTTATTTAAATCTTAAAATATAATAGTGATAAATTTGAAGGAAAAAACGCCACTCATAAATATATCTTTTTTTTTTTCTTTTTACATTAATAAAACATCTTCTTTAATCAAAATAAAATATAGACTTCTTATTAATTTCTCCCGGCTTTTATATTTAATTAGTTGATACATTTTTTTTAAATATATTTTCTTGTGTAATTATGGCTTTTTTTTTTTAGTAAAAATTATTTCCTTTTTTGTAAGTAACTCAGCTAAAGTGTTATGTTTCATGATTTGTGTCCAAGTAGTGGGGGTTCAAGTCTCTGGCATTTAAAAAAAAAAACGCTATTTTATATTTCTTTTTTGGGTAAAGAATATTAACTATCTTATTAGACCATGTTCTTGCACAACAATGACTATTATAATTAATTCTTATGGATTTTTTCTTTTCTTTTCAAAACCAACTTCTCCTAATTGTGTAGATAAATCTTGGTGAAGGCCACAACAACTCGTGGTTTTTCAAGAAAATTGTAGTTTAATTATTCTAAGTTTTAGAGTTTATAGCTCATAATTTTCGATTTTTTTTTATTGAAATTAGTAGATATGTGTTAAAATTAAAAGTTTGAGTTATACAATTGACACAATTTAAGTGTTTAGAAAGTTTAAAAACTCATTTAAAACAATTAGAAATCACAATTTCACTCCAAAAGATTGAGTGCAGATGCTGAAGCCTGTTGTCATGGCATAGTATTAATGTTGAGAAAGAGTGTTGTAGATTCAATTTTTTGTTTAGCTCTTTGAAGTTGTCATCTGAATTGTATTTACCGATTGGTAAAAGTGACCGTGCCAAAACTGATCCATTTTGTCTTCGCAACTTTCCTGATTTTCCCATATCTTTTATTCCATCGGTGTACCTTTGCACCTTTAGGAGCAATTGCTAGTGTTAGATGTTTTATTTTTGTGATGAAATATTTTTCTTTATTATTTTTTAGTTTAATTAAGATATATTTAAGCAATGGGTACTAGCTACTATGTAGTCCTTGTTATACTAACAAAATGTATAAGTATATAATAATCAATATTGTGTTAATTTTCTCTTAATTTTTTTAGTTTATTTTCATATTATTTGGTTAATTGACTTTAAAATTATTGGAAGTTTTTTTTATCATTTGATTGGGTGGTAAAACCAACTCCTTATTGTGACCTTCATTGTTTCCAAGGTATGTTTCTCTTAAAAAATTGTACATTAGACAAAGTCTCTACAATCTGTATATAAAATGGATATTGGGTTGAGTGTTTATAAGTTGCTTAACTTATTTCCATATTTTCTATCGCTTAAGTTTAAATGATTTTCATTTCTGCATCTTTATATTTTCACTACCACAAGCCACACCATATTCTACACTTGCCAATGGGACATGACTGATTCTATCCACAGCTTAAACCCACCACCACTTTTAAGCCTAGTTCTTAAACATGAAGGTTTTCACATTATAATTCTAATTATTTGGTCTTCCTTCTTAGGTGGTTTTCTCCCTCTCTATAGTTATCTACATGGATATCAGACAATCTTCTCAAACCCAATCATAGTTTATTATAAATCTTGTCCATTCACCAAAGGTTGATCAAGGTGATGAAGGTGATCTAGTTGGACTAACAATGACGAATGGTAGTAGTTGATGTAGTATTTACATTCCGCACTATATATATATCTATATCTATATATATATATATATATATATATATATATATATATTTAATATATTAATATGTATGGTGTAGCAGAGTTTATGAAAGCAAGTAAATGCATATACTTATATGTTATATATATTTTGTAGAATATATGGTAGCAGATGTTATGAAAGCAAGTGAATGCATATACTCTGGAAGATGTTGTAGCAAATGTTTTGGAAAAAGTTAAATGCATATATTGTTAAGTCATTTAAACTTGCACTAAGATTATTGGATTACTAGTGTATACATTTGAATTGACATTACTAGAATGTATGGATAATTGCAAGTGGATCACATGTTAGAATTAATGTTGATTTTAGAGTTGGTTTGGGTTTGTTAGAGATAATTGATTATTCACTCGGTTAATTAGTTTACGAGTTAAGATAGTCAATCTATCTTAATTCTTAATTTGTTGTATAAATAAGTGATATCATGTGAAATAATGATAAAAGCATAAATGTGTGTGAAAATAATTTTTCATTATCTTTCTGTGTTTGTGAGTTTGTAAAAGGTTGCATTACAATAATGAATACTAATTACATCCAATATCTATACTACTAGAAAATACAACACACTGTGTACTTCGACAAGTGAAAATGTGTTAACATAATCATTTAGTATTTAGATTGTTTTTTTGGAAAATACAACGAGTTATGTACTTTAACATATGGAAGTACGACAATAATTATTGCTCGTTACAAATGCAAACTTGATGGTCATATGCAAGTGACAACTCGGAATGAAGGGTTGAGAAGGAGTGTAGTCTATGAAAATTCAAAAATAGATAGAAATGTGGATGAAGACTAGAACAAAGAGAGATTAAAGTCCATAAATATTTTTATGTGATTTCAATATTGGTTTTTTGGCAATGTAAGGGTTAATGGAAGGTGTTAGAACTAATGCCTAATTTAGGGATGGTTCAAGTTTGTTAGAGATAACTGAGATATTCAATTTATAGGCTAAGATAATGAATCTATATTAATACCTAATTTGTTGTATAAATATGTGATATTATACCATAATGATGAGAAAATAGTTTTGTGTACAAATCAATTTTTATTTACATAGTAATATGCGTAGAGATGATTGCAAGTGGAACCCATAAAAAAAATATTGATAACCACATAATAGACTAAATAAAAGTTATTAAATCCATAACAAAATGGATATTGAAAACTCATTAATAACCGTATGATAAAATAAATACAAGCTATTTAAATTCATAAGGGAATCAAAAGATAAAAAATAATCATGTGTTCTCTTTGAGTTTTTTATTATTATTGTTCAACATCATAATTGGAATAAAAAGATAAAAAATAAAACATATCATCAAACCACTCCTTCCACGCTCTCCATTGATATCTACTTATTCCAAGTGTATACATAGTATATCCATAGTATAGTTACTGAAGGTCATTAAAGTAGTGTGGAGCTCCAATCAAACCCAAGATATTCACACGCTTTAAATTTTAAGTAGTACCGGAAAATATCAAATATCTTTTTAAGGGTTATCCTTACAACATATTATCCATTCAAAAGGTCTATTATTACAGAAATTTGAAAATTACAAATATCCTTCATGAACCTCTTAATCCACCGCCATGGCAACATTAAAGTTGTTATTAAAGTTGTTGGTTAATCCATCATTGGAATCATAAATTGAATCATTTTATTTACATATATTTTTACCTAGGACTATCTTATAGCTCAAAATTGTCTTTCTAAAAAAATACTTAAAAAAATACATATATAATATTCGAGAGGTATACTATATACATTACAATTTGTTTTGATGTACAATTTTAAATATTTGAGAGGTATACTATATACATTACAATTTTGTTTTGATATACAATTTTAAAATCATTATATAATTACATATACATTTTACTTTGGATTTGGTAATTATTATCTAATTCA
>APFE031658142.1:33594-48126 GCA_000404065.3 Pinus taeda | reverse complement strand
AATAATATTATTTGTGGTATTAGTTGATTAATATTGTTATTTCACTAAGAACTATCATTTTTTGCTTACAATATTTAATAAATAATTTTTGATAGTAAAATTGAAATTAGAATAGCCCATGGGTAATTAGAAGTGGAAGAGATTTTACATAAACTTGTCATGCTTTTCCCCAAGCACTGTGGATTCACTATGGAAAACTTTAAATTCCAATTAGACAAATCTTAAGAACTATTTATTGACTATGTAGTTTCACCTTTAAGTACAATATGTTCATTGTGGCAAACTTTAAATTATAGTATATTCACTGTGGTGATATTTAAATTCCAGATGGAAGGTCAATGTAGATGAATGGTTTCTTCAAGAATACAATGTCTCTCCATCATCCACTATCATCCTAAACCTGAGACTACGGGGTGGATCTGGTGGATCAAGCAAAACAAAGAGCATTGGGGGAATGACAATATCCAGTATTCCTAAAGCTACAACACCAACTCAAGGCCAGAATAATGGTCTTTCTTTCAAAGAAATCCTTAAAATAAAACAGGCAGCAACAATTACTCCGTATCAGACACATAATACCCCTAGGCCTTGTTATCACTCCAGGAAGCTTTCCTAGGTTGTAGATCGGAGATGCTTGGTAACATATAATCTTCAATATTGTTATTTGAACTATTGGAATAAATGATGGTTTGGATCAAGTTAGATAACCATTTCAGCTCTGTTTTCACTCAAGGCATGCATGAACGCTCCCACCAATACAAGGCTTTAGATCACTAATGCTCAATAATTTATAAATTCAATGGATAGATGGAGAATACTAACTATACCAGCAGATTGCATACGTAAACATAAATCAATGGCTAGCTACAGGTAGCAAGAGAGAATATTGACTGTATTGGCAGATGCATATATGACCACAAATGGATGGCTAGCTATAGGCAGCAGAGAAGCTTGCAAATCTAATTTATCAAAGCAGAGATAAGATCACAGTTAACTGGCCTTAGACACAAAGAAAACATGAAAAATCTTTTCAAGTGCAAGCATAGAACAACAAAGAGAATGAACATCGAACATTTAATGGCAAAAGAAGCTTATATTGTTAGAATGAAGATGAGAAGATTGAAGGAACAGAGGAGGAATAATCTCCAGAAGTTGAACCTCTATTACATCTTACGTTTAGCTATTTATACCCTATTTAAAATGCTTCTGAGCTCTAAGAGGCTCGGAGTCTTAATCTGTCTAATCTGCATTGTTAACTGATTTGATGCCCTCTAGGCAAGGATGGGATTAGAGTTTTTTGCTTCTGACAGCAGAGTAAGTTACCATTTTTTTAGATATTTTGGGTGATTTGTTGCACTATCTGGGAGCTCCCTTATGATAGAGATGCCCCATAATGTTTGTTGGTTCTAGATAAGCAACGCTATTGATGCCTCTTGGCCGATTCTATTTTGGGCTAGTTGCGTGTGCTCCATGACTGATTATGGTTGATTTGGCTGTGTCTATGCTCCTTGATCACTTTCCAGCTTCTGCTTTGTGGTGGAATGGCTCTCCGTGCCTATGAAATCCCTTTAAAACGTGAATAGTGACTACTTTATGTTATGAACAGAAAACACAGCAATACTATAAAAATCCTACCCTCTCTGTGTATTTTGGACTTCAAAAGCCCTAAAATATGGTTTAATTATCCATCAAGTCTGCCCTCGTCGCCATTGCAAGTCGCATTTGGCCCGGCCTTGTGTATTTTCTTTGTATTCAAGAATACATAAAAACACTAAAAAATGCATGAAAAATGACTTTGGCGAACCTCAGCTATTATATATTTCACTTCCTGGACCCTTTTGGGTCCGAGCTTCATCGCAATCGGCACTAGCCAAAGGTCCCTTCATATTTCATTTAAACAACGAAAACACACAAAACTGCAAAAGTACATTGAAAATGGGCCTTCCACGAACTTCAAAGATAATAAATTTTTATTCAGGAAACCCATCGGGTCCGGGTTCCATCGCTATCGCACTGCTCTTGTTTCCCTTTGTATTTCGTTGAAACAACGAAAATACACAAAAAACATTGAAAACAGGCCTTTGGCAGACTTCAAATATTATCAAATATCGTATTACATAGTCGTTAGGTTTGGTTATCGCATCGCACATACACCTGTGCATAGGTTCTGCCCCATGGTATAGTGTCGGTGTGATACAATGATGTGATTCGATTACAATCGCTAATTGCTCAATGCCCGGGCCTTTCATAATACATGGCATATGCTCCTTGCCGATAGCGATATCACCAATATCGACGATCAACATATTGCTTGACTTGATCTCATCGCGACTCTGCTCCAACTGCCTCCAATGGCCACCGCTAATGCAATTAGGTGCTTAGATCTGGGTCGTTGATTGGCCAGATCTAATGGCTATTGTTCATTCCTCTTTTTAAGCTTGCGATTGTGGGTTTTTTCATGGTTTTCAAGCGTTTTTTCCTCCCGATAGTGTATTTCCGCCCTTCCAAGGGCTCTCCTCTTGTGCTGATTTTGATCATTGGATGATATTTGAGCAAAAATTGAAGATTTCAAGAGCATTAATGGATCCATTGGCATGTTTTTGAGCAAATTTGGAGACTCTAAGAGCCTATATGGATCCATTTTTGGGCCTTTTGCCAGCAAGGCTAACACTGGCTCCTTCTAGGGATGAAATCCTCCCTGTGAGGTTTCAAGGATCACAAATCAATTCCTTGCTTGAAAAAACAAAGTCAAATCTTCCTTCTAGTGTTCCATTGGGCATGGAGTCGATTTTGTAATGAAATAAAAACTGGAAAAACATATTTACAATGACAAGGCTTTAAAGCCTTAAACAAAATAAAGTTTCAAGAACCCCCCATTTATTGGGCTACCAAAAGTATCTCCTCCTTCCAGACTGTGCAGAATGAATGTATTGTTCTACTGAATTTGAGCGATGATAAACATACCTGTCCATAGGGAGTCAAACTTGTCATGATTACCTTTCTTTTCCTTAAATGCATCCCATTTAAGCACTCAATCACCAACTTGGAAATTGTCCACTTTTGCCTTCTTGTCAAAGGTTTCTTTGATTTTCTTCTGATGAGATTTGACTTCTCAACCAGCTGCTCTCTGATCTGTTGTAGTTCAACTAGGTTATTCATTCTTCTTACCATATCATTCTCTTCATCTTATTCTTCTTGCAAGAACTTAGCCATAAGGAGAATCAGCTGGATGGGGAAAACAACATCAGCGCCATATACCAGTTTGAATCGAGAATTCCCTATGGAATTTTTGATGGTAACTCTGTCAGCGCATAATGCAAACTTCAACTTAGAATCCCAGCTCTTTTTTTTGTTCTCTAACAATTTTTTTATTACCCTTTCCAAACTCTTGTTAGATGATTCTTCCAATCCATTGCCTTGAGGATAATATGAGGTAGAATGCACCACTTAAATGCCGATGGATTCAGTCATGTCCACCAATTCTTTTGCCTTGAAAGCTGCCACATTATCAATGACTAGTTTGGTGAAATAATCAGTGGCTACTAAGATCCATTTGTGTTGGCCACTAGAATGTGGGTTGATCTTACCTATAAAGTCCAAGCCCCACTGCTGGAAAGGACCATTGACATGTATTGGCTTCAAGGATAGAGATTTTAGCTACTGTCTTCTTGTAAACCTCTAGCACTTGTCACAAGATTTTACAAAAGAAAACACATCAGAAAATAGAGTAGGAAAATAGTATCCAGCCCTCAAGATTTTGTGAGTTGTGGTTTTCCAATAATAATGCGCTCCACAAATTCTAGAATGGAACTGGTGTATGACTTCCACAGATTGTTCTTTATCTAGACACCTCAAGAGGATTCATGATGGGTCTTTCCAATAAAGAAAATTTTTATTAATGTAGAATTTGGTTGATCTAAGTTTAATGGCATGAGCTTTACTTGAGCTAAGCCCTGGAGGGACTTCTAGCTTTTGAAAAAAATGAACTATGCTGTAATACCATTCACATGTGGCTATATTTTCAACCAAAGACTGATTCTACTTTTTCTCTTCTGCTGCTCCCTCTGTCTGCTCATCATATGAATTTAGACCCATGGAATTTATGTCTAACAAGCTGCAATTTTCTTCAGCCATAAGTTTAGCCAAGCCTTGGCCTTTGAAAATATTAGTGGGCTTCACCTCTATGTTATAGACTATGAATTTTGAAATCCAATTAGCTCTCTTCCCATCAATATCTGGCTGAGTTAAGACATATTTTACTGAGGCTGAAGGTACATATGCAACTACTTTGGAATGCAGAATATAAATTCTGAATGCCTTTAAAGACTTTATGAGAGCACAAGCTTGTTTTTCAATAAGGTCATACCTTAGTTTAGCATCCCTTAAAGTTTTGCTGAAAATGGCCAAGGGTTACTCTATGCCTTCATCATTTTTTTGCAACAGAACTGCTGCAAGTGTATCATAAGAGGCAAAAGAGAAGATACAAAACTCCTTAGTGTAATCTAGGCTTATTAGAGTGGGAGCTTCCATGATAGCTTGCTTGATGGCTTCAAAAGAGCTTCTTGAAGCATCTGTCCATTTTATTTCTGATCCTTTCTTCAGCATGGAAGTGACGTGCTTTACAAGCTCTGCAAAGTTTGGAATGAACCTCCTTACGAAGTTAATCTTACCCAAGAAGGATTGAATGTCCCTTTTTGACCTTGGGATGGAAAATGTCTGAATGGCTTGAACCCTTGCTTGATCAATCTTCACACCCTCAGCAGAAGCAATATGTCCTAGAAGTTTTCCTTCTTCTAGAGCAAACCATGACTTCTTTGGGTTCAGTGAAATTCCAAACTGTCTACACTTTAGGAAGACCTTCTTCAAATTCTATAAATGGTCTTTGTGGTTGCTGGAGAAGATTGTTATTTCATCAAAATAAATAATTACAAACTTGTACTTCTCTCCCACGAAGGCTATGTCCATGGCGCTTTGAAAAGTAGCCCTAGCATTCATCAGCCCGAAAGGCATCTTGGAGTACATGAAAGTGCCCTAAGGAGTAGTGAAGGCAGTCTTTTCCTGATCTTTAGTATGTACAACAATCTGATTGTAACCTGAAAAACCATCTAAGAAAGACATGACGATAGCCCCTGAAACTCTTTGCAGCAAGTGTTCCATCTTTGGCAAGGGATAGTTATCTTTTATAGAGCACTTGTTCATATTTCTGAAGTCAACACAAAGCTTGATTTCTCCATTTTTCTTTCTTACTATTACAAGGTTAGCTATCCACTCTGAATACCTTAGGGGAACTTTCATTTTGGTGATCAACAGCTTCTTTATTTCTTTCTCAATCAAAGGTAGTAAGAGAGGGCTGATAGGTCTTAATTTCTGCTTAAAGAGGTAGTGTTCTTTTCCTGTGGGATCTTGTGCTAAATGACATTTGTATCATAGGTTTTAAGATCACTGTATTCCCAGGAAAAAATATCAGTGAATTGCTTCATGAGGGTGCAATACTCAGAATTCTGAGTAGAAGACAAATGAGTGGACAGACTAATGAATTCGGATGGGTTGGGCTCCCTATATTATGTTTACAGATAGCAGACTCATTTTTTGTTTTGGTCGGCTTATAGGGCACATTGTTATGATCGAAAAGCTTCGCTAGAGGCACAAATCCTTTTGGTATGTGATTACTAGGCATTTGAACAATGCTTCCTCGGCCGATCTCACTTTTTAGCTTGGACTGGCTGCATTCTTCCATTGTTTCATTTTCTTGGTTGATTTGTGTTTCAGCGAATTCCTCAATGACTTGTAAAAACCTGTTAATTTCCTCATCGTCTTCAAAAGCTCTCCAATATTTGACATTGTGAGGCAGAGACGGTATATATTATACCTGAAACTCATATGTTAGTTTAGGAGGCAAAGGAGGAATAAACATGCTAGCAGAGACAGTAAGGGAGTTGGAAGTTGGTTCTTCATTCTTGGAATATAAGAAATGTTGAAATCATTAAAATAATTCTTGAGCCTCCATACCTCATCTTTGTATGCTTTCAACCTTGGATTCTTTGCTTGGAACGCTTTATTTACCTATTGAATGATGAGGTCTGCATCTCCAAACACTTTCAGGCCTTTGATACCCATTTCTTTAGCAGCGCTTAGGCCCAGAATCAAAGCTTCATATTTTGCTATGTTATTTGTGACCTGAAAGGTTAATTTGAAAGATAAATGAATGTATTCCTGTGTTAGGGACACAAGGACTACACTTGCCCTGACAGCTTCTTTAGAGTAAGCCCCATCAAAGAACATATCCCAAATCTATGGGTTTTCTTCCTCTGCGATCTGACAAACTGGTTTCTTGAGCTGCGTGGAGGCCAACTGGGATTCTTCAATATGAAGAATACATGCTCTAAAATCAGTGTCAATAAAATATATGTGATGATTAGTAGGGTTCTTCTCATTACTGATGATATAAGCCAATTGTGCCTCTCTATATAATCTCTTGCTTTCACCTCCGAAAACTGGGACAGTAGCATAAGATAGATCATTTTGTAATAATCCACCTAATCTCTTGATCCAACCTTTGGAAAGTAACATACAAAACTTGGGGGGTACATCAGCTACCACAATATCCATCATCTCTCTTTTCATAGGCAATTGAGACAAAGTGATGGCAAGGTCCTTGATGAATCCTAGACATTTCACTTTTCTAGAGTCAAAAGAAAATTGGTCATGATAAGGCTTAGTGATGTCAATACCCAACTCATCCATGACAACCTTGGGCATTACATTATGGTTAGCTCTAGTGTCCAAAAGGTAGTTGTGAAGGATTTTTTCATGAATGGTTAGAGAGACATAGAATGATGGGGAGCTGTCTTCACAATTTTCAATCATTGGGCTGGGAATAATAGCTAGCTTGTCATCTTGCAGATTTACATGGTTAGTGGAGGTGTGGATGGCTTTAAGCTCAAGGGCCTCAAGGATGAATCTTTTAAAGGACTCATTCTTCACTAGTTTAATCAGAGGCATAGGTATTCTTAGCTTCTCAATTTCTGATTGAAAACTGAAAGGAGAAAGACACTTTTCAAGGCCTCTTACCTCATGATATGGAACTTTGAGGATGATGGGATCAACTGCCAGTTGTTTTTGCATATTAGCTTGTTGTATTGTAGGGACAATAGCTCTTTGAACATGAGTTTCCTTGGAATTATTTATCTTTGACCTCAAATTATATCTTTGCTGATCTATGGTTTGTAGAATATCTTTACCATCCCATTCTTGTCTGATCTAGTCATTGCATAATGACTTTTCATAGGCTGCTAAGGTCAAAAAGGAAGCATTGCTTTTGTCTTCTAGACAATGGATGTCATCATATTCTTCAAACTTCTCTTCTTACATGACTGCATTCTGAAAAGGAGCCTTCACCCTTTGGTCTTCATTAGCATCTTTGTTTCTTTGCAAAATCTACAACTACTCATTTGTTCTTCTATATGGATTTGGATTTGGATTTCTAGGGGAAAATGTATTAGGAACTCTTCCTTTCCCTAGGTGCTGCTCAACCTTCAATTTGGAGATTTCATAGGCTAATGAATCAATCATTTTTGTCATTTTATCTATCTTAGGATAAGAGGATGATGAAGACTTGCCCTTCTGTCTTCTTCTATCAAAATTTCCCTTGAGCTTCTCTGCAACCATGATGTTTGATTCCACTTCCAAGGCTGCATCCTGCATGTCAGCCAAAGTGGCACATCACCTCTCTCTCAATAGTAGGAAAATGTCAGAATCAAAAGCACTAGCATAGGTGAGTTTAGCAGAGGTAGTAATGGGTTTTACTTCAGCTGGTATCTTGTTGTACATACAGTTAAGCCTCTTATTAAAATCAAACAACAACTCACCATTTTCCCTCTTTAAGTTCCCAAACTCAGTCTGGTAGTAGAGGAGATCCTTCTTATCCCCCCAATGCTTTAGGAGTGCATCGTCTAAAGCTTCAATATCTACTATAGATCTTGGGGTTAGTTCTCTGAACCATTTTCTAGCCTCTCCATCTAGGCTTTGGACAAAGACTCTCATCAACACATCATCTTCACTAATGTCCAGATTATCAGCATAACTCTAGAATGACTTAAGATGTTCTTCAACAGTAACACCTTTAGTCCCAATGAACTTAGGCCTATATTTATGATATTCTCTAGTAGGCATGGCATTCAAAGGAGTGGGCAGTATTAGATATCCATACCTAGCAGCTATTATTATTTCCATTTTGGTAGGTGCTTGTGGACCTACCATAGCTGTGGTGGCTAAAAGAGTATTGGCAGTCTGAATGATAGAGGGCTGAGGAGTGGTTGATAAGACTAAAGGAGTATGATGGATAGGAGGTAAGGTTTCCTTTGGGCTTACAACAAAAGGATAACCTAAAGAATAAGGAGCTTTGTGAATCTTTGAGAGTTTTTCTTCACTACTAGTATTAGATGCTATACTCTCAACATGTATTTGTTCTATTACAAGCCTTTCTTGAAGAGATATAGAAGATTGTTTAGGTTTACCTGATCCTAATGCTCCTTTCTATGATACCTTTGTCTCTTTGATGATATTTTCAGGGTCAGGTATTGGGTCAGCTTGTAGCTTCTAAGGGTTTCTCTAGGTATGCCTCACAAACTGAACCAAAACTATGATGTGAAGTCGCCAAGAGGTTCAGCCTCTAGTAGAGTCGCTAGATAAATGATTACAACCAAAAAAGTGCCCAGAATTTGTCTATCATCAAATTTGGATCTATGTCATTTCCTAGGGAAGCTGAGCTTCAGTTTCCTCTCCCCAGTAGCGATGCCAATTATGTTATCACTCCAGGAAGCTCTCCTAGGTTGTAGATCAAAGATGCCTGGTAATATATAATCTTCATATTGTTCTCTGAACTGTTGGAATAAATGATGGTTTCGATCAGGTTAGATAACCATTTCAACTCTGTTTTCACTCAAGGCATGCATGAATGCTCTCACCAATACAAGGCTTTAGACCACTAAAGCTCAATTATTTATAAATTCAATGGATAGATGGAGAATACTGATTATACTAGTAGATTGCCTACATAAACATAAATCAATGGCTAGATATAGGCCACAAACGAGAATACTGACTGTATTGGTAGATGCATATATGACCACAAATGGATGGCTAGCTACACGCAACAGAGAAGCTTGCAAATCTAATTTATCAAAGTAGAGATAAGATGATAGTTATCTAGCCTTAGATACAAAGAAAAAATGAACAAACTATTCAAGTGCAAGCATAGAACATCAAAGAGAATGGACATCAAACATATAATAGAAAAAGAAGCTTATATTGCTAGAATGAAGATGAGAAGCTTGAAGGAATAGAGCAGGAATAATCTCCAGAAATTAAACCTCTATTACGTCTTACTTTCAGCTATTTATAGCCTATTTACAATGCTCCTGAGCTCTAAGAGGCTTGGAGTCTTAATATGTCTGATCTGCGTTGTTAACTGATTTGATGCCCTCTAGGCAAGCATGGGATCAGATTTTTCTACTTCTGACAGCAGAGTAACCATTTTTTTAGATATTTTGGGTGGTTTGTTGCACTTTCTGGGAGCTCCCTTGTGCCAGAGATGCCCCATAATGTTTGTTGGTTTTGGATAAACAACACTGTTGATGCCTCTTGGCCGATTCTGTTTTGGGCTAGCTGCGCGTGCTCCATGACTGATTCTGATTGATTTGGCTGTGTCTATGATCCTTGATCACTTTCTAGCTTTTTCTTTGTGGTGGAATGGCTCTTTGGGCCTATGAAATCCCTTTAAAACACATATAGTGACTAGGTTTTGTTATGAATAGAAAACAAAACAATACTATAAAAGTCTCACCCTCTCTGTGTATTTTGGACTTCAAAAGTCCTAAAATATGGTTTAATTATCCGTCAGGTCCGCCCTCGTCGCCATCGCAAGTCGCATTTGGCCTGGCCCTGTGTATTTTATTTTTATTCTTGAATACGTAAAAACACTGAAAAATGCTTTGGCAGACCTCAGCTATTATATATTTTGTTTTACGAACCCTTTTGGGTCTGAGCTTCATCAGAATTGGTGTTAGAAAAATATTATTTATGACAGAGAAAAGCAAGACATATAATATGCAGAAAAACACAAACACATATATTCAACCACCTCAATACAATACCCTCATACAAAGAGAGGGGTTACCTTCTAGGGCAAAAAACCCTAACCTAAACATAAATTCTATCGTCAGATCATCTACCTAATGAACGACCCAGATTGACTAGAAATTACTATACTTTTACAAGGCAATTTTACATCTATTTTTAGCTTCGAGGGCGCTACCCTAGAAACCCCCGCTAGGGGACCATTGGCCCCCCCGAACCCCGCGAGGGGGACAAGTCGCCCCCGCACCCCCCTGCATGGAAGGGTGTACAATCTTCCTAGGGTATACATTGTAGCAACTCCACCACTGCTTCATTTTCTGGACAATGAATCCTCTTTGGACTTGGCTATTTCTCATCTTCATCATCATCCTTGAATACCAATTGAAACTGAGCATATTCTCAATTTCTCCCTGGTTACAACTTTTGTTAGCATATCTACATGATTTTGGCTAGTGTGTATCTTTTCCAACTTCAACTCTCCATCTTCCAAAACTTGTCATATGAAATGGTACTTGAGCTGTATGTGTTTAGTCTTGGAATGAAATGCTGAGTTCTTTGCAAGATGAATGGAACTTTGGCTATCACTGTATAACATGCCCATATCATGCTTCTTACCCAATTCATCCATAAACCTTTGTAACCAAATCATTTCTTTACTAGCCTCTATAATAGTAACATACTCTGCTTCTGTTGTTGAAAGTGCAACAAAAATTTGGATTTTTGAAACCCAATTGATAGTTGTTTCACCTACAGTAAGTACATATCCTGTAGTGCTCCTCCTATTATCTCTGTCACCTACCATATTTGCATCAACATATCCTCGTAGAGAAATGTTTGAACCACCAAAGCATAATGCTTGATTTGTGGTACCTCTCAAATATCTGAGAATCCATTTCACTACCATCCAATGTTATTTTCCTAGATTGTTCATGTACCTGATTACAACTCCCACTACATGTGCAATATCATGCCTTGTGTAGACCATTGCATACATTAAGCTTCCAACTGCTGATGCATATGGAACTTTAGACATATAACCCATGTCTTCATGGGTCTTTCAACACATCTCCTTACTAAGTTTGAAATGGATAGAAAAAGGTGTACTAACTGGTTTTTCATTGTGCACATTAAATATTTTCAACACCTTTTGTATGTACTCATTCTAAGACAATGTTAATTTGTGATTTTTCCTGTCTCTAGTTATTCTCACACCAAGGATTTGTTTTGCAGCTCCCAAATTCTTCATTGCAAATGAATTTGCCAATTTTATTTTGAGCACATTTATTTCTTGCATGTTAGACCCTGCAACAAGCATGTCATCTACATACAATAACAATATAATATAGCTACCATCATTTTTCTTTTTCAGATAAACACAATGATCAGAGTGACATATAATATAGCCTTGTTCAAACATAAACTTGTCAAATTTTAGATACCACTACCTCGGAGCCTGTTTTAAGCCATACAAGCTCTTCTTCAACTTGCACACTAGTTTCTCCTTCCCTTTTACCTCATATCCTTGTGGTTGTTGCATATATATATCTTCCTCCAAATCCCCATCAAGAAAGGTTGTCTTTACATCTAACTACTCAAGATGCAAATCTTCAACTACTACTAGACTTAAAATAGTTCTGATTGAAGTCATTTTAACAACAGGAGAAAATATTTCATCAAAATCAATACCCTTCTTTTGTGCAAACCCATTCACCACAAGTCTAGCTTTGTACCTCTGGTTTCCTCCATCTTCTTCCTTCAGCCTGTAAACTCATTTATTCTGCAATGTAGTTTTACTTGTAGGCAACTTGACTAAGTCCCAAGTCTAGTTATGCATTAAGGAGTCCATCTCTTCTTCCATGGATAGCTCCCACTTCTTGCTTCTTTCAACCTGCATTGCTTCTTCATAACATTCGGGTTCACCAGAACCAGTCAACAATAAATAATATAATGAAGGAGAGTATCATTCAGGGGGTATACTTATCCTGGTAGATCTTCTAACACCACTTTCAGGTGTTTGGGGTGCCTGTTGCTGTTGTGGTGGTTGTTGTTGTTTTGATTGTTGATTATTATTATTTTCAGGCACCTTTATTTTTTCAATGATCTCATCAAGAACTGTGTCTTCCTTGTTTTCTTTTTCCTGTTTCTTTTCCTGCAACTGATTCTTATACCAGACCTTTTCATTGAATATTACATCTCTGCTCCTAATGATTTTGTGATCTTCATAATCATATAAGCGATAACCAAAATCATTAACACCATATCCAATAAAGGTACATTTCTTTGATTTTGCCTCAAGATATGTTCTATTTTCTTTGTTAATGTGGACAAAGGCTTCACAACCAAAAGTCCTTAAAAATGAGTAGTTTACCTTTTTACCTGTCCATGCCTCCTCTGGAATACAACCATCCAAGGAAATTAAAGGCACTCTATTTATTAGATAAACAACAGTATCTACAACATCTTCCCAAAATTGTAAAGGCAATCCTGCATGCAATCTCATGCACCTTGCACGCTCTTGATTGTCCTGTTCATCCTTTCTGACACACCATTTTCTTGTGGTGTTCCTAGAACTATCTTCTCTCTGCGAATTCCATTCTCTGAACAGTACCTATCAAACTCTTTGATGCAATATTCACCTCCATTATCTGATCTGAGACACTTCAACCTTTTCCCTGTCTCATTTTCAACCAAAGATGTCCATTTCTTGAAAGTATCAAATACATCAGATTTATTTTGAATACAATAAATCCATGTTTTTCTGGTTGCATCATCAATAAAAATAACATAATAATGAGAGCCACCAAGAGATGATACCAAAGCAGGTCTCCATACATCTGTATGCACAAGCTCTAATTTTTCGCTCTTCTTTTCTTTCCCAACTCTAAGGAATCTAACTCTCTTCTGTTTTCCATAAACACAATTCTCACAGAATTTTAAATCAACATGCTTCAAACCTGGTAGCAAATTTCTTGAGCGAAGAATTTGCATCCCCTTCTCACTCATGTGCCTGAGCCTATGATGCCACAATGCTATATCTTCTCATGTAGAGGTTAAAGCATTAACAGAATTAGAAATACCATTGCATAAATACAATGTACCAACCTTTTCTCCTTTCGCTATTACCAAAGATCCTTTAGTGACCTTCTAGGTTTTATCTATGAAAGTACTTACGCAACCTTCACCTCCCAACTGCCCTATTGAAATCAGATTTTTCTTTAGATCTGGAACACGCCTTACCTTCTTCAATAGCCACTGATTTCAATTTTGGTGTTTTATGAAAACTGTACCCATTCCAACAATTTTACAGGGTTTATCATCACCCAATCGAACCTGTCCAAAATCTCCTTGAACATAATCATGAAAATTTTTCTTATCAGGTGTGGCATGGAATGAGGCCCTTGAATCTACGACCCAGGCATCAATAATATTTTCTAGTGAAAGAATCAAAGCATCTTGCAACACATCACCTATTACATTCGCTTCATGATTAGTTTCTTGTTGCGCGTCTCCTTTTTCCTTCCGAGACTTGCAATATTTCTTCAAGTGTCCTTTCTTCCCGCATTCCAGCACACTATCCTTGATCTAGACTTGGATCTGCCTTTTCTTGAATTACTGCGATATCCTGGGCTCTTTCCTCTTTCCATTTTTCTTCCCCTAGTCTCTATAGTCAAAGCATTACCTGATGTCTCACAGGAGCTTTTCCGTCACATTTCCTCGCTAAGGATTGCACTGACAGCATCATCAAACTTTAAAGTACTAGATATAGAGACAGAGCTACTAATAGCCATAGCTAAAACATTCCAACTTTCTAGCAATGAGCACAGAAATAACAGAGCCCTAACTTCATCATCAAAATTTACCCCTACAGAACTTAACTGACTTGTAACTGTATTAAAATCATCTAAATGGTTTGCAACGGATCCACCTTCTAACATATTAATATTAAATAAACGCTTCATCAGAAATACCTTATTTGAAGCCGAGGGTTTTTCATATAGTTTGGCCAATGCTGACATTACACCATGTGTTGTCGTTTCCTTTGAAATATTAAACGCTATCGATGCCGCTAGGCACAACCGTATTGTTCCATGTGCCTTTTTATTGAGAATATCCCATTATGTTTCTATCATACTCATCATCTTCTTTGTCTTTCCGCTCAATGGTAGGAGCATATCTCTCTGATACAGATAATCTTTGATCCGGATTTAAACAAGAACGCAATAGATTACAGAGATAACCATAAATATAGAGATGCGATAACCATAAATAAAGAGATGCAGCGGAAAGAACGCCTTATTTCATTAATGGAAAATACCGAAATATGTTTACAACCAGAATTGGGAATAAATCAGCTAGGACGATGGTAGCTTATCTCTGAGAAGAGATGTGCGGCTA